>JANHFO010002419.1:4744-24925 GCA_032468095.1 Pareas carinatus | reverse complement strand
AACTGAAAACTCCACATATTGTAAGCTATAATTTTGTTTATTGTTGTCTAATAAAAACTTTTTCTATAAAAAAAAAAATAATTATTATTATTATGAGTTAATAAATATACAAATGTAAATGTTTAAACAACCTACTGTAGGTTAAAACAAGCAATGTAGAGTGGTGAGCACATTTGCTTTCGTTTGTACAGCTTCCGAGTACGAATAAGAGGTCAATGTTCTAAGATCTTCAGAAGACTTCCCACAGAACAAATGTGTTAAGGCAACTGTTTTCTACCTGCCTCCAGCTGTTAATGATAAAAAAAATCACACCGAGACAGCCAGAAACATATCTGCCTACATCTTTCTTTCTAAAGGACAAACATCCAGTATCTTTAATAACTATGCAAAGGTGGTATGTATTAAAAATTTAAATGCTATTTAGTTTTTCCAGAGGCTTATTGTCGTAGCAAGCAAATATCAGTGACCTTTTTGGACCTGCACTTGTTTCCATAAGGCTTAAAAATGTAATTCAAGACAAGGTTCCAGCCTGTCAGGGTTCATTCATATTCATGAGCTGTCCTGCAAAGCATCTCTTGCATTAAGACACAGATGGTCTTATTAGGCCCTTGTGTTAATCCAGATGCAATTCTCAAACAAGATCAGTTTGCTTTAAAAATGTATCAGAATATACTGATAAACTATATGTGGCTTTTACATGGCACAAACACAAAAAGGAAAAAAAATCATTAGACAAAAGAAAAATTGCATTTGATTTTCTTCCTGTTCAGGTTTGGACAGGAGCATTAAAAACTTCTGGTAGCCCTTGAGTTACGACCACAATCAGGATCAGAATTTCTGTTGGTAAGCAAGGTGGTTGCTAAGTGAGTCACACTTGGTTTTAAGACCTTTTGACCACAATTGTTATGCAAAATCTCACAATTGTTAAGCGAATCACACCGTCATGAAGTAATCCACTTCCTACATTGAGTTTTGCTTGTCAGAAGTCGACTGGTAAGGTTGCCAATGGCGACCACGTGTCTGGTGGGTGCTGTACCGAAGCATCCAAATTTGGATGATATGACCATGCGGATGCTGCGATGATGACCGTAAATGCCACACTTTTTCAGTGCTGCTGTTATAACTTTGAACAGTCACTAAGCAAATGTTTGTAAACAGTCACTAAGCAAATGTTTGCTCCTGTATTTACAATGTCATTTAAAACTGTTAGGGAAGAATGGCTGCAAGAGTGTTTCAGAATTCCAGGTAAGAAATCATCTTGCAGTCTTCTCAGTTGCATGCAAGAAATTCACTGTGTTCAATAAGGCTTTCTCTCAGGCAATTCTGCCTGGGATGGTAGCCAAAACACAGTTCAAAAATACTGCATATTTATTCAGAGGCAAACTGAGTTCATAGAGATTTACTCCCTGGGAAGTGTATATTTATTTCCACGGTATAGTTACAGTGAAATACTTGGAGATAATTTCTAAAAAAGAATGAACCCTAACAGGCCACAAGAGATGTCTTCTCACTCCTATCACAATTGAGACATTGACTTATTTATTTTCAAGGCATAGAAAATGCTGCAGTATGATTGGGTAGGGATCTATCCTTAAGTATAGAGATATCAGCAAATTCCTTTAGTCTCTTTCTTTCCCTCAGCAGCTTTGCCATCCTTTTTCTTAGCACACTCCAGATGCAGAATTATTGTACCATACTGTGGTAGAAAACAAGGAGGTAAGGAAATTCCCCAGCAATAGCTGCCTTTTTTCCCTTCCCAATGTCTAGATCTAGAGCAAGAGTGTATCTGAAGCATTATGAAGAACTAAAAAATACAGTTTGGCCACTAAATGAAAAAAAATCTATTTTTACTGTGGTTCTTGTCTTTCTTGCAAGAAAATCAATTAATAAATGGTTGAATGAAAGCCCAAATACAAAGTGGAACTTTACAAATAGCACATATACAGAGATCGCAAATATCACATGTGCACCAAAACAAGCATGTCTATTGATTTCTCTCTCTGCCTGCTACCTTTCCATATCCACTTAGGGAAATCAGTACACACACACACACAAACAAATATATACACATCAGCAAGTATTGTGGGCCCAACTGAAAAAGGAAAGCTCAGGACCATATGGGTTGGAAACATGTAGAAAAGGCCTTCATCCTGCAGTAGATAGACAATGGCTAAGATGATGATGATGATGATATACATATATTCTTGGAAGCTGAGTCTCAGACTTACTTCTGAATATAGTAAACTTTTGTCACAGTGATGAAATGTTTTTTGTGACACGATGTTGTTATAACATGACATTACGAATGTTACGTACTTTATGACTGAATTTTCTATCTTGTGCTTGTATACACAATTGATTATGCCTATATATGCCTATATACACAATGATCATGATTATGCATATATGTATATACAAATGATCATGATTATGCTTATATATTCAAATTGTCTATGAATGTATCTTGACTGTATCCTTGTTATGTATAAATGTAGGTACTGAGCATGCTCACTGAAGACAAGTTCCTTGTGTGTCCTGATTCACATGGCAAGAATAGATTCTGATTCTGATTCTGATTCTGAGAAATTGTTTAACTTGCTTCTCTTATTAGGGTCTCTTTAACTGGGATTGTCTGGGATCAAAGGGAGAAATTCAAAGCCAGGAGCTCCTCTCATCCCTAAGAAGTACAGTATATATTTCTCTGACATCAGATTGGAATGAAAAGGGATAAATCCAAAGACACTTCTGGACTGTACTATGTCAGATTTTGGAGTTCAAAGACCAATGTACTCCCAGCTTCTAGAGATACGCAGATATGGGGAGGACTTTTCTCCAGCCCTGGAGTTCCATGAAGAATTTTTCTCTCTTGACAAGGGTATGAGAGAAGGGACAAAAATCCACCTTTCTTTTCTTTAGCCAGTCTGTTGTGTCCCACGCGGGCAGCGCAGGAAAGTTGGGGAGCGCTGATTGGTTCAAGCGACCTGATCCATGCTGACTAATGTGGACACTGCACGGGAGCGCTCCGGACTTTGATTGGGTCGCCCATACAAGGGTAGTGTTGTATATTGGGTGCAGCCGTTTGGCGGGCTTTGCAAGCCCGCCAAATGGCTGCAACCAATATACAACAGATAGGAAAGTTGAAAGAGTTTTTAAGCGGGCATCGAGAGTTAAGCATTGTCTTTGGTTTGCACGAGATGTTCCAATAAACCGTCATTGTTCCTTGACTCCGGTCTGATTACCCCTCACCCACCAGTAGACAACACGGTCTCACTCTATAGGCCTTTAGAATGCAATGGCTCTGACTACAGAAATGTTTTGAGTAATAAGGGAGAATAAACTATGGAACTTTTTTGGTAGTTTGCAACATAAGTTGTCCCCACAAAAATATTGGGATAAGCGTATTGCAATTATGATGGCTTTTCTTTTTAATTAGATAGGTTCACTCCAGTACTTTTTATAGCTATTGCAGCAAGAAAAATGCTATTTTCATAATAGACCAATTTCTTTTATAGTTGTATAAAAGCTCTCTACTTATACTGTCTTAACGATGTCTCCCTTTATACAGCACCCATGAAAAATGTTATTTTAGAGCAGATTAGATTTTCTGTGGATGCTTTTCATTTACAAACTAGAAAAAAATTACAGCCATCGTCTTTCTGGATGACCTGCAATTTTCAGAGCAGTTCCATGACTTTCAGATGTTTTGCACTTCAATTCTTAAGAGCTCCGGAAAATATTGCCAAAGGCAAGATGCTGTGGATTATCAGATTATAATTGCTGGTCTTTTGTGTTCCTCGAGTATCACCGCCACTCCCAATTTTACATGGAAGACTTCCAGACAGGGATGGCGAACCTATGACACATGTGCCATGGCATTTTGCCAGTGTCCACCAGCACTCAACAAGTGTTCTCAAAAGAATGCCACATTCTCATCTGATGCCTGAACCCTTTGAAAATTAGGTGAGAATGGAGCGTGCATTTGCATGGTTTTTGGAGACTGCAAAGGAAATGGAAAAACATTCTTCCAAACTGCTTCAAGAATGAAGACCTCATGAAACTCAGAATACCTGTGGGTAACAACAAGGGCCTGTCAACAGAAAGAGAACAACACCTGGAGGTAAGTGGCACATGGCAGGTTCTGGAGATCAAGTAGACTTGACTTGGACTGTTTTATCTGAATTTTTGACACTCTGAGCCTAAAATGTTTGCCATCACTGCTTTAGGGGAAGGAGGCATTTCAGAGAGCTGGAGATTGTAGCTGTTGTATACTCGATTCGTAGGTATTTAAGAGACAGCTTGTAGAAAAGAACACAGGTTTATTGTAGCAAAGCATAGGCATATCATACAGCAAGCAGAACGAAGCCAGCAATTTCTGGGCGCAACAGGCTTATATACAAAGTGACCTCTAGGAGGCAATCAATAGGCTCTTAGGGATTTTTCCGCGCGAGCGACCCCTGGAGACAGCTAGTCTGGGTCTGCAGGCTTCGACTACTTTAGGGCAATGACTAAGCAAACTACATTAACCTCAATTCATTACAGTAGCCACATTGTAATAGCACAGTACACTCAAGCCAATCAAGTCAGTTAATGAGATCTTACCTTTCTCCTCTTCCCATCTAAGTTATAACCCTTGATTCTTTTAAGTAGAGTTCTAGGCTTTCTAACGGTTGCTACTACAGGTAGTCCTCAACATATGACCACAATTGAGCCAAAAAATTGTTGTTAAATGAGACATTTGTTAGGTGAGTTTTGCTCCATTTTATGACCTTTCTTGCCACAGTTATTAAGTGAATCACTGCAGTTCTCAAGTTAATAATAAGGTTGTTAGATGTATCTGGCTACTCAATTGACTTTGCTCATCAGAAGGTCGTAAAAGGTGATCACATGACCCTGCAAGCGTCATAAATATGAACCTGTTGCCAAGCATCCAAATTTTAATCATGTGACTATGGGATTACTGCAATGAATGTAAGTGTAAAAAATGGCCTTAAGTCACTTGTTTTCAGTGCCATTGGAACTTCGAACAGTCATTAAATGAGCCGTTGTAAATCAAAGACTACCTGAACTACCTCACGATTTATAGTTTAGTTTATTTTTAGTTTATTTTTATTTTTATACCGCCCTTCTCCCCGAAGGGACTCAGGGCGGTGTACAGCCAGTTAAAAACAACAATAAAACAACAACAATATAAAAGACATACAAGACAGCATTAAAATAATTTAAAATACAAATAATTAATCTGGCCAAAAATTTAAAAACTGGAATATAAAGCCAATTTGTACCAGATCAGAAATTTAAATATGTAAAAAAAATTCATTTTAACACGGAGAGGGGTGCGAATCAGACCAAACCGGCCTGGAAGAAGAGGTACGTTTTAATGGCACGGCGGAAAGCCCACAGATCCGAGATGGTACGAATCTCTGGGGGGAGGTCGTTCCAAAGGGTGGAAGCTCCCACAGAGAAGACTCTCCCCCTGGGGGTCGCCAGCCTACATTGTCTGGCCGACAGCACCCTGAGAAGGCCCTCTCTGTGGGAGCGCACAGATCGGTGGGAGGTATTTGCTGGTATGACTTTATTTTGGCTTGGCCTATTATACAAACTCAGCTACTGTGACTTGTTAACCATGATTTATGATTCAATATTTTAGATGAACCTAGCCAGGTTGTGGCTTTTGAATGCAGCCAGTGTGAGCAGAACATGAGATACTGTTCAAAAGTGCAAAAAACAAAACCACTTGCTCCAAATTAAAAACAGTGATGAGGGGGGATAAAGGAAGTTCAGAGCTAGAATTAAATGCTTTGTTTTCCCAAAAAGGTATAGCACACCCTGACGTCAGGTTAAAATCCCAGGAAATGGGATTGCCATTCCCAAAATTTGATGCCGCTATACTAGCACTTCGAAAGCATGTAAAAATGCAAGTAGGAAAATAGGAACCACCTCGGTGGGAAGGTAAGAGCGCTCCGTGCGCCTTGGGCGTCTAGTCATGCCGGTCACATGACCACGAGGATGTCTTCAGACAGTGCTGGCTCTTTGGCTTAGAAACAGAGATGAGCAGCGCCTCCTAGAGTTAGCTAAGACTAGCACGCATGTATGAGGGGAACTGTTCTTTACCTTATACTTAATTTTGGTTGTTTCATTGCAAGTTTCTGTTAGCACCCTAGGCTTAGAACCAATGTTAGGAACAAGCAGATGTTGCGTGTAGCGAAAAATGCTGTGGGATAGGAAGTAGCGATGGAAACCAGTATCACACAAGCACAAGGTGCAGTAGGTATAAAGGTCTTTATAAACAGAAAGTTAAACACAGTCCAGTCTTCTAAGTCAACAGTCCAGTTATCGTACACAGTCAAGCAGTCCTTTTACTAAACCAAGTTGGCAAGTAGTCTTCACCAACAATTTCACCAACAAAGTTGCCCAGCAATCTTCAGCAGCAACACACAGGATCAAATACAAAAGTAAAGCAGAGTCATAGAATATTGAAGGAGAGTGCTCTCAAGTCTGTTGCTTTTATAATCAGTATCCTGGTTCTAAGCAATTAGCATGACTCAGCAATTTTGTAAACCAACCAGTTAGATGCTTAAAGGGACCATAATGCATATATCCCTAACAACTTCTCTAGACTTCAGTGGTACTGTTGTGAGGCCGAAAAGCATCTGTGAAAATAAATATACCGCCAAGGCAAGTACTTTGCAGATTGCTTGTCTTTTTACTCAATTTTTGAATTAAATGAATCTTTGAAAAAACACACAAAGTCAGATGGGGTAAGAAGCCTGGTTGGCATTCAGTGAAGTCTGTTGTGAGTCAGGCTGGGCTCACACATCTTAATAAATTACGTTGTGTTGAATAATACCTTGGTACATGTATGTTTTTAAAAGTATGGGTCTTTTTTTCCTCAGTACTCATATTTAAGTATGGTTCCCACCTTACCCCAATTTACCAGGATAAATTAATGTTGCCCCTGCACTTTTTCTATACCTTGTTAAAAATATATTTTGTTCCAAACTACAACCTGCTTTTATTCTGCTTAATTGAGTTTCAGAATTCTGATGTTTCTTTTCATAATAGGTACATGTTTGAATAGTTTTATTTAAACTTTTATAAATGTCTCAAGAATCCTTTATTGAAGTTTGATTAATGTGTTCTTCGATACAAACATATATAAACAAATTAAGTTGTGACATGTTAAAAACATAACTGTTATTTTAGGTCTCCTCAAAATTGGGTTTATTTAAAAAATAAATTCCAAGGAACTTAAAATAGGAGTAAGCAAGCACTGAGTGGCTGAACTTCATAAATCTAATTTTTTTCCTTTTCTCTCACCTAATTTGACAGTGGAAAGAATGATAGCAGTTGGAAAAGCTATCCTTCAATGGAGTAAGTGCACTGACTTGAACGATATAAGGTACATTTCCAGAAGGAAAAAAATATATCATGCTATGCTATTACATAAATGGCAAGATAAACATACGAGCAATCATCATGTTACGATGGTAACTTGCGCCTGTCCTTTAAAGTTGTAAGTTGTGATGGTCATAAACTAAATCAGTTATGTCAGTTTCCCAATCTTTCCGGCTTTGCAGACCGGAAGGGGTCAGGGAGAAAGGATTGTTCCGTGTGAGCAGCTGGTAAGCATGCGGCTCATGCAGCTTTTTGTGTGCCTGCTACTCATACAAATGAAGCATGTACGCACATGGTTGCCTGCTGCTCATGAAGTGGGGATGCGTGCACACACCGCTTCTGTGGCTCGGTTGCAAACAGCTCATGGCCCGGTAGTGGGCTGGGACCTGGAGGTTGGGAACTCCCGGGTTATGTGACCAACCTGATTTTGTGAGCTTTTTTGTAATGGTCATTAAGTGAACATGGAGGTTGTAAAGTGGCTGCCGTGATTATTAAGTGAACCCATTATTTGCTGTGGTGCAATTTTGTCCAAAACTGGGTGCTGGATTTCAGCAGAACCATTGTAAAATGCAGTTACATGACCATGTCTGTAAATGAAGTTGGGTTGCTGCGCATCCAAAGTTTGGTCAAGCAAACTTCGAATCCGGTCGTAAGTAGTGCAAAGGTAGATACATCATAACTTATCAGTTACAAGTTGAGGGCTACCTGTATGCTATATAACTGCATTATAGTAACTACTGTTGGGGCTCCAGTGAGCTTGGCATTAGAAGAGTACGGACATGCCTCATTATAATCCAGTTTACAAAAGGCAAATGTTTTATATTTTCAGGCACTTTCAAAAGTCTGGCTTGAAAGCTTAATTGGAAACATTTTATGAGGAAAACTAGCACTAATTGGGTATCAGAAGTCAAGGGCACTAAGGCACCAACTCCTTTATAGATTTGTGTTTAAGCATCTACCAGGTAGTCATGGAACTCATGAAGTTCAAGAGGAACAACATAATTCTTATTCCTCTTCTGTATCCAGCATGGAAACTAATAGACGAATCAAATAAAGGTTGCTCTTTTCTACTTGCCAAATGCGTCAGGGTGCTCTGACTGTTCTTGCCAAGTTCTAATCTTGCCTTCACTGACTTTTGGTCAGCAAAAGCAAGCACCAGCTTTCCTGTGTAGATCCAAATGAAAAGAAATTGAGCAATTAGACTCCAAAATACTGGAAAGAACTAATTTGTTGCATAAAATAAGGTAAACAATTCAGCCCTTGTGGAAAACATGAGCGACTACATGAAATTTCCTAGCGATGCTGTTGAGTTTCTGTAAAGGTTCAAATCCTTACAGTGTGCCTTGATCCTGGATCCTTGTTTTATGCATCTGAATCGCTGCCATGTTCGTTTTTCCAGGATGGGCTTTCACTGGCCTCCCTTCTGCTCCATAGCTCACTTGCACCTTCATGTCTTGGCTCCTGCTAGTCAGCTGGGATTCTTGTCCCGAATGATATACCGAATAAATTCCTACTGGTTTATCACAGTAAGTTATTTCACTATTAATTCAATGACTTTTACTGCTGCTGTTAGGAAAAGCTATCAAACAGTTTCATGATAAATCTGCAGTTTCCCCCTCCAGATTGTTCATTAATGTAGGAGTCCACAAACCCTGGTCCATGGACAAGCACCAGTCTGCGGCATGCTAGCAACCGGTCTGTGCAAACAAGCCAAGATCCATGCATGGGATGCAGGCAGCATGCAAAACCACACCCACTCCTCCAGTTTGCAGAAAAACCTTTCTCTGTGGAATCGGTCCCTGGTACCCGAAAGATTTGGGGCCACTGCATTAATGAATACTTGAAGATAATACTTCATTTACAATTCTCAATGGCACGGAACTGCCATCATTTATGAACTCACTACACCAATGCTATTCCTGATTTATGCTCCTTAGGAATATTGTAAATGTATCCTAATCTTTTACCTTGTAGGGCTATGCATTATTTTGAAGGGGAAGATGTACTTTGAAGTGTGCAGTATTTATGTAGCCCCTAGCTTTAAAACAGCTGTGTCTTTTCCTGAGGTAACAAGACTACTGTCCACAGTTGCAGCCTGATCCTAGAAAAGAGCTTCTGACAAGTGCAATTGGTGCATTAGGAAGCACCTTTTCTTCTTCAATTCCAAACACTGTAGAGCCCCACTAATTATAATTCCATTTGATTTAGTTTTTCCTGTTGTATTACATGTCAACTGTCCCTCTTAGTTTATCAATGGCTATTGGATAATTGCTTCTATTTACCAGCATATTTTTCTAACTTCAGCAATTCAAACTTGTCCATTGATAATGTTGCAACCTACATTTAGTTCACCATTTGTTTTAAGTGTTTTTCTTTAACAAGGTAGATGTATGTAAGAGACACATGGCCTAGACATGCTATGTCTGTCTCACTCTCCCTAGTTTTCTCATGTTAAGCGGAAGAGTCAAATAAGATTTATATAGTAAAATCTAAATTTAATGACACATTGGGGTAGGGGATGTCTGTTTAAATTTGAATTTATGTCATTGGCATCGATTTACAATATTTGTGAATTATGTAACTGTTGTAAATTGAGTCAATTATAGAAAACTTATTAGCCACTAATCTGGACCCCCCAAAAAAGTCTGGTGCATTCGAAGACTGAGAAATTACTGAATTTGGCACTGAAATTATCCCTATCCTTCTTTTAGAGCTTGCTGTTCTTTATAACTGAGGCAGTGCCAGAATTCACCTGACTCCGTGAGGTTAAGCCAGGGTGCTCAATAACATACCCTTTAATTTATATTTAAGAGGCGCGATGGCTTAGCGGTTAAAGACGCTGACCTTGTCAGCTCCTGCCCATGTAGCAACTTGAAAGCATGCGAATGCGAGTAGATGAACAGGTACTATTCCTGTGGGAAGGTAACGGTATTCTGTGTCCCTCGGCATATAGTCATGCTGGTCACACGATCCTGGAAATGTCTTTGGATGTTTGATCCCTCAGCTAGGAAATGGAGAAGAGCACAGCTTTCTTGAGTTGGACACAACTAGACAGGGAAAACCTTTACCTTTAATTTGTATTTAAGTATGCTATTCTAGTCAAATATGTTACAGATCCAGCAGTAAATAAAGATATGAATTGTTAACAAACTACAGTTTTACATAAAAATCTTAATTGGTTTGATGCAGCATGCTAAAAATGTAACTGGAGTAATGGAGAGCAATCTATTCAACTTAGGGTGAGCAAGGTCAACATTTTAATTCATATAGCAAAATGTTAAATTATTTTTCTAAACTTGCGATATTTTGGGATACAAAAGCTTTCGGTTTATTTCAGTAGGAGTAAATCAGGCACAAGGGGCAATTTGGTATAGTCTAGGCAATGGAGAGAATAGTGTAATAAGCTATCTTTTTGATAGTCCGGGCAGCAGAAATCCTCACTGTGTGCTTCCAACAGCAGTATTAAATTCTAAGCTTTCACTCTTTTATTCGTACTATTGGAGATCATACTATTTCTCATCTACCTTAGAAACTGAAACAAGTTCCTAATTTCAGTTAAGTTTTTTCAAGTTCTTTCAAAGCAAGATACTGCTGTATTAAGCCTGTAGCCTGATTACCCTTAACAAGGTTAATAAAGTAATACATGTGACTACATTATTCAAACCAGACTCTTGAAAAATATCAAAGTACAGTATTGTTTTTTAAGGCAAAATTTGCAAGATCACCAACTCTTTTATGTTTTATATTTCCCAAAAGATCTAGTAATCTCATAAGGATCCCTTGACCAAGGAAAAGATTAAACAAGCTGAAAAGGATTAGTGATTCTTGCCCTAAAATGCCCAACTTGTATATGTATGTTCCTTCATCCACTGGATAGGAATTGGATTAAGCCCAGCGGGTGCTGCTTAATTATACAAATTAGTTCATTCCTGGTTGTCTCAATATGTCTTCTGCTTTGTAAATGTGTTTCGGAACAATCTTATGTTCTTCAACATGATTCAGTATAATTTCTGGAAGGTGCTAATAAGCCATGTTTGTTTCCTCTTAAACAGGCTGAGCAGCTGATGGAACGACTGAAAGCTGAAAGTACTACAAGTTGAGCAAAGCCTGCTGTAAACTACCATCTTTCCAACCTTTGAATATTGATTAAAGGATTGGATGTAGTTGATAACATGCTAGACTTTTTAAAACAACTACTGAATTTGCTGCTATATAGTGTTTGAACTTGTTAGCAAACACTGTACATTAAATTTCTCAGGCAAATATCTGAATGCAAGAACATATAAAATCACAAGTACCTATCTGTTCAAATGCAAAGAACCCTTGAAACGTATGAGATGCCATTGAAATTTAGTAATTATATTTGACTTTGACTGTTTTTGTCTTAATGCAAGGTTTGTGCCTATACAATACACTTCTGATCTTTTTAGTATTGTCTTGGTGCTATATTCTATCACTCAAGTGTACATTATAACAGGCACGAGTGGCTAACAAGCCATTGTCCAGAGTATGACTTACATCTGTACTTTCGATGTGAAACTTTCGTTGGTACATTGAACTAGAGTAAGAGTAGGTGCTTGAATGTGAACATTTTAAAATAATTTCTGTATCTAAATGCATGCATTAAGGAAGTAGGGAGTAATAGAACATTTGAAAATCATGGAATAGTTTGTTTGGACCTAGGGTCTAGCATAAAATATCAAATTATTCAATGTGGGTCTTGGATTAAAATTTATATTTGTCAAGGATGCAGAAATTGTAGATTCTGTTGAATCCGACATCTTCACTTTTTAAACTATATGCAGGTATTCACACAGATCTCTCACAGCAAAATGATTTCAAGCAAGCACTTACTGACATTGTGTTTTAGCATGCAGTAGACTAGTATTCAGAGAATGCCAAAAACAATCCATATTATCTTCTTTATGTAAAACTTAGCATGCATTTATTTTATTGAGCCTTAATACTGCCTGTAAGTTATTGAAAATATTCATTCATTTTATTGTTAAGGGTGATGGATAAACATTAATCATGTTCAAATGTTAATGTGTTAAAATATAGAGACTGTTCGGATAATTTATGTGATGGAACTGTGAAACATATAGCTTAATATGTTATGAAAATGAAACCTTTAATAAAATTGTTCCTGATAGACCTTTTGAATATTTTTGGATGCAGCTGAATTTAAAAATATTGTCTGCAATAATTTTTATTGTTTATATTAGATTTCTTCAAAAGACCCTAATCCATTTTGTCTAACTCCAGGGTCATAGTTAAAGCAGAGTTTTCTTCAGTATACACGCTTGAGGCTACCAGCTCTTAAGTATAGAATTTGTAGTGGAGTGGAAAGCATTAATTTCAAATGAGTCTTAATCATTCTCTTACACATGTGTGATAATCACTTCCAGTTTTTTTTATTAGCATTTGTAATCTGAATGACACATGTCATGAAATGTGTTGAGTTGTTTTCAACTCAACATTTCAAAGGGATGTTCACTACATCCCTTTAATAAGTGCATATTTCTTGTGTAGGCATAAATTAGTGAACAAGCATTTTAAAATTTATTTTCAGTTTATGACGATTGCTTCCCCATGTTCTAAGCCAGGCAGTCATCTTGATGTTTTAAAAGCTTTTAACACATTTCTGATTAATCATGAAATAGTTGAACAGTCTGTCTTATTCTAGCAAAGTGATAACTACATTATCATCTTTTCCTTGCCAAAGCATTTCACCTTCAAAGTCAACCAGGCCATGCTTCCTTGCTCTTAAGAGGACACCTACTAGTTTATTGGATATAGTCACATACCTATCAAAGAGCTGTTTAAATGTTGTTCTCATTTGTCCATCCTGTTCCCTCTTTCCAGTGTTACGTATA
The DNA here is from genome assembly GCA_032468095.1 of Pareas carinatus. Taxonomy (NCBI): domain Eukaryota; kingdom Metazoa; phylum Chordata; class Lepidosauria; order Squamata; family Pareidae; genus Pareas; species Pareas carinatus. The sequence continues at coordinate 11,654 of JANHFO010002419.1, read as the reverse complement.
ATTAAGCATAGTTCTTCTACTTCTTTGCCTATGTGTGAGTGTGCATCTTTTCCTCTCTGTTCAGTTTTGGAGCCTTCAGGTGGTCTCCCATAAGTGAGATCCCCCCTCTCAATGCGTAGGGTTACTTGGTTGCTGTTGCTAAATGGGTTTCGTTGCTGATAAGCCACATGATCTTTGGACCAGGTCTGCCAGCTTCTTGCAAGTTCTCCAACAATGCCATGACCTCTTCTTGCTGCTTTGGTATTCAGTGTTTTGCTGTCCTCCATGCCATAAATAGCTTTAATGGCACATAAGGAAGAGAAGAGGTCTGGATTTGAAAAGGTGAAGGTAAGAAAAATAATTACAATAGAAACTACCAAAATTATTTTGCATGATATTCTGTAACAATAAAACGATCTTTCAGAAGCCCTAATGCTTTTTACTAATGTTAAATCTAAGGAATCACAACTTTTTATCACAAAAAAACATAATTTGTGCCAGATTGTATACAATGACTGATCAGTCCAATTTCTTTCATAAATGTATGTTTTGTGAAGTGAAAAAGACAACTAGCCAACTTGTATATAGTTAGATTGGATGATTTACATTTAAAATATTAAATCCTACTTGGTTTCCTTCGCCAATCAAGACTAACTCTCAACTCCCAAAGATTTGTACCATAATCTGGAATGAATAGAACTTGCTTCAATATGCAACGGGATCCTGCATTTCAGGTGTAAAGTCAAATTATTTATCCTTTGAGCTTGGGTCCTTGAAACTTCACGGACATGTCCCTGGGTAGCTACTTTCCACCCCTCATTCAACATCTTAACCACCATATGTCCACCTAGTGCTTTTTATCTGCAGTAGAAAAATGGGTTGCAGCTGTCGTCCATAACAGGGGTCGCCAATCTTTTGGACCTCAGGGACTACTAAATTCATACTTTTAAATCCCGCAGACCACCGATATGAATTTTTTTAAAAAAGGTACATTTGTAAAATAATGATCAGAGAACTTCAATATAAAATGTACCTATTTAATTTAAAAAAATTAAAAAAGCTTATTTAATAAAATTATAAATGCTATTTAATCATAACAAAATTTTTAAAGGTTGTTTAATTGTAGCAAAATTATTAAAGTTGAATTATTACAAAATGATTGAAGTTTCTTTAAGTATTGCACATTTAGTTTGCTATTTGTCCCTGCTTGAGAGAGAGAAAGAGAGAGATAGTGAGAGAATGAGAGACAGAGAATGAGACACACACACAGAGATAGGCCAACAGACAGATACACACAGGAACCATACAACTATTCAAAAAAATTCAAATAATCTCCAGATTTTCCTGCGGATCACCAAAATTTTCTTGTGGTCCACTGCTGAGTCCTGGCTCACAGGTTGGCAACCACTGTTCCATAACGTTTTTACCCTTCCAAGTCCATCACTGCTTAGGTTTCTGAGATTGACTAAGGTTGGCTACATGGTGCTGGACTCTTGTGGCGGCTGATCAGCCATAATTATTTTTAAAGATTTAAAACTGCATCTAGCTTCATAATCCTTGTGATTCAATCTCTAGCAGTTCCAATTCATTTATTTATTCAATTTCGATAGCCACCCAACTCAACCAAGTGACCCTGGGTGACTTACAACTCTAAACTTGTAAAACCATTTCAAAAAAACAATAAAAGAGTAAAAACAGTCACAAAATAACTTTTTCATAATTTCAGGCACAACTTTAACGCAAATAAGTACAAAATCAGCTAAACTGTAAAATCAGCTCTATGGAAGTGACATTATATACAGCATGTTTGAAATGAATTATGATCAAGACTGCCTCAATTTTCTGAAATCTATATATTGTTTATATTTATTTCCGCTCACAACGCTTCCATGCACTGCCTGGCCTTGAGCAATGTGGCCCAGACATAACTAAACATTAGAATGAAGTTTGGGCTCCTTTGTACTTACTTAATCCGCTGCGGAATTTCTCTGCACGAAAGGAGTCAGCCCTTGCCTTTGAAGCACCGCAATATTTGGCCCTTAGCGGGTTTCAGGCTAAATAACATCCTGCTTTGACTGAAAATAGTTGGCCAATCGGAGAAAGAGCCATCCCACTATTTCTTGCTGGAAGGCGGCGTTCCCATCGCACGGCCTTCTTAAGGTGGAGTGAATGCGTAACATGTTGATTGTGTTAGTAACCTGTTTCCGGTTACCATCATACCCCCCCAAAAAAATCCGACAAAAAACGCTTTTCGTTTTTAAATCCAGTCTTTCTGTCCGTCATGCTGATCTCCAGCTCCTCTACGCGCCCAGATCTGCTAAGTGGGTCTCGTTTACCATGAATCGATGCACCCATCCCGAGCTACAAATCCCTTCCGAGTTGGAAGGAACCGAGTCCTGTGTTCCTCTGCGAGCCGCATCATTCTCTGCTAGCAATAAACCTTGCAGAGCAGAACCCGCAAAGCTCGCGCTGGCTCAACCTCCCCTGCGCGCGCTTCTTTCTTGACTCGTCCTAAAGCCGAACCTATTGAAAAATCATTGCAGTGAGACAGCCAAGCAGGTTTGCACGGCGGCGGGGTCCGCGAGGGTTGTAGCAGTTCATCTTCCCCGGGCTGAGAGAGCAGCCACCACCTCCCCCGCCATTCAGAGCGGCAGAAGCCCCGCACTTCTCTCCCAGGTCCGGGAGCTCGGATCCGGCTTCCTCGTTTTCCCCAGCCTTGGCCCTGCCCCTCCCGATCCACGCGCGCACGCGCGTACGGCCGCCTCTTTTGAGCGCGAGACGCGACTATGGCGGTGTCGATGACCCGCTATGGGGAGTACTTGGTGCTCCTCGCGCAGCAGAACGTAGAATTCCGGTTGCCGGTGAGTTCGAGGGGTGGAGCGCGCGCGCGGAGGCGCGCGGCCTTTTTGCCGCTTGCAAGCTCCCGGGGACCGAGCGCGCGCCGCCCCGCGTCTTCGGATCTATAGCAACCGTGCCTTGTGATTCGGCGCCTTGCTAATTCTTCGCTTCGGTCCCGGCGCTGCGGAAGGGAATCGGAAGTCCCGCAACCTTGTGTTGTTGTTTTTCCTGCAGACGAATAAAATGGGTCTTGTACGCCTTTGCTCGTCCCACCCGGGCAGCGGGTTCCATACGGGGAGCCTTGGAGCATTTCCTCCCAGCTCCAAAAAAACCCCAACACCCCCTCCAAAGAAGAACGACGCCTGAGGAGTGGGTGGAAGGGAGATTGTTAGGAGAATTTCTGTTATATTTGTGTAGCACACGGCATTTGAGCATAGCTTCTGGCTATTAAGTGGAATTATTATTATTATTCTGTGTTTCAAGGTGTCCTGGACTCTTAGTGACCAGGATGAGCTGTCCTTAACCTGGACTTTCAGATTTTACCAAGTGGGATGTCTGTTACAATAACATATCAACATTGATTGCAGTACACTTTGTAAAGGAAGAGAAAGGGTTGGATAGAATTTAAGGGACATCGAATCTTGGAAATACCCTTTTCAGCTTCTTTATGCAGATTTCTATTGATTCCATAGGAACATCAAAATGAGTACAAGAACCTTCCCTGACACCCATCTGATTCTCTTCTAGTTGATGTAAAGGCTAACCCGCACTTGAGAACCGGTTTGGTACAGTTGTTAAAGATTTCAGACTTGAGATCTGAAGTTGTCCTGCTTTAGGCACAGAATCCGTGGAATGACCTTGGGCAGTCACTCTCCAGCTCTAAGAAAGAGGCAGTGGTAACCCACCCACGAAAAATCTTGTCAAGGAAACTGTTGGTACTCCAGGCAATCTCTGCAAATTGGATACAATTGAATGCTTCCTGCTTGCCTCTCTGCAAGGTTGGGCCACCTACCATATTGGGAGGTGAGAATGGATGAGGTAAATGTTGAGAAAGCAATTTGCTCAAATATTCTCGCACTGTATCGACTCTATTCTTCCCCTCCACACTGCATGGAGAACATTCTACTCCACTTGCTGCACTTCATTCTCATTCACTCAAATCCTTCTTTTCCAGTTGGGTAGCTTGTGCTCTATCTCCCTCCACCCTGCCTCCATTTGACTTAGTGTCAGCTTCAGTATACGGCCTTGCCTTCTCTTCTTTTTCCTCGCCTCTACTAACCCAAGTGATTAGTCTGTTGTTTTCACCAGTTCACAAAAGTCATGCTCATAAAAGGGAAAGCAGTTGGCTATTTTGCCTCTGTGTATTTATATTTATCTGGGGGTAAGATGTAAATATTTTAAGGGGTCTTCTTTATTACCATCCTCCTAATGCATGGAAGCAATATTTGACGGTACCTACTCTGAAAGGGGTGAGAGGAGGAAGCAATTGCAACAACTAGCAACTAACCTTTGGATTATTTACCACTGATTATTATTTTGTTCCCATTGCCTCCTTCCTAGGGCAGAGAGAAAGTGACTGGCCCAAGACCACTGGGTTGGTTTTGTGCCTAAGATGGAACTAGAACTCACAATCTCCTGGTTTCTAATTGGTGCCCTCATTGCTACACCAAACCGGCTCTTCTGAAGTCATATTTAAAGAAGTCAGCCATAAATTGAATTTTTTAAAGGATAAGGAATATTGTAATGGAAAAATCAGTGCTAGATCGTTATTTAGGGTTTTTATTAAAATACTTTATTAAAATGATTTATCATCTCTCACTTTCTTCTAGGAAATAAGGTCTTTGCTTTCCCTCTGGGATGGAAGGTTCAGCAGTTCACAAGAACTGAGATTAACGGTAAGGATTAGATACAGGATGAAATGTGTTTTTCATGAGATTGTTTTGTGAAATGAATATTTTTGCAGCCAAGCTTTAATCTTAATCATAATAAAATTCTGAGGTATATAATTCCCAGAATAATAAGGAATTTTATTCTAGTTACATTGATGCAATGTTTTATTTGCATGAACTTTTTTGAAAAGTATAATGTAGGAAACAAAAATATTTCTTGTGACAAATGTTGACACTTGTTCACTGTCATGAAAATGCAGGCTATGTTCCCAAAAAGACATTCATGTATATTGGGCCCTTTTGGGGATCTGAGTTTTTTTCTGGGCACATGTCTAAACTTTGAGAATTGATACCAAATCCTTAAGTTGGGTGGCAGAATACCTATTAACCTTGGCAGCTGGCCAGGCCTGTCCTTGCATGGTGTTCAAGTAAGTCTGAAGGACATTACCTTCTCTTGAGACTTTCTTTGGAGAGCAGATAGGCCAAGAAAGGTAGCTACAGAGAGCAGTATTGCCTTGCAAGTGAACCCTGCTTTTAAGCAGTAGCTAGAACAATCTGACCAGGGGCACGCTGAGCTTGTTGATCGGGTGGTCGGCAGTTTGGCAGTTCTAATCCCTATGGCCGTGTAACGGAGTGAGCTCCCGTTACTTGACCCAGCTTCTGCCAACTTAGCAATTTGAAAGCATGTAAAAATGCAAGTAGAAAAATAGGGACCACCTCGGTGGGCAGGTAATAGCGATCTGTGTGCCTTTCGACGTTTAGTCATGTTGCCCACATGACCACGGGGACGTCTTCAGATAACGCTGGCTCTTTGACTTTAAAACGGAGATGAAGACCGTCCCTAGCGTCGAATCTACTAGCATGCATTTGTGGGGGAACCTTTATCTTTTTAGAACAATCTGGGAGCTCTGATTTCCAAAATTCTATAATTTCTGAGCACAATATATGGATAGTTTCATTGCCTTTTCATTCCCATTTGCTTTGTTATCCTGGCCTTTATGTGACCATATAGATAGTCCTCGACTTAGGACCACAGTTAATTCCAAAATTAAGCAAGGCGGTTGTTAAGTGAGTTGCTCTTCATTTTATAACCCTTTGCAGTAAAACAAACCAGTTATTAAGTCAATCTGGTCATTTGAATCTGTTTTCCCCCATTGACTTGGCTTATCAGAAGCCAGCCTGGCATATTCTAAATAGTTATCACAGAACCCCAGAACAGTGCAGTTGTCATAAATGCATGCCAGTTTCCGAGTGCCCGAATTTTGATTTCGCGACCATGGGGATGCTGCGATGGCTATAAGTGTGGAAAATGGTCATAAGTCACTTTTTTCAGTGCTGTTATAGCTTCAAAAGAGTTCTAAATAAATGTTTGTAAGTTGACAGCTATCTGTACTCGCAAACTCGTGCAAAATATCTTGTCCCTCTGTGCCTCTTTTATTGGCGCCAACAATCTGAGATAAAAATGTGGGCCTCTTTTTCTTCCCATTTTTTTGTGGAATCTCTGGGGCCAACATTTTCAAATTAGGTCCAAATTTTGGGTCACTAAAATATTTTATAAATCGGTTTCCAGACCCCTGTTGGCTAAACAAATAAAAACAAGCAAGAAAAAAGCATTTTGTTTCCAATATGCAATGGGAGTATATTTTGCTACATTTCATCTTCATTTCATCACATTTTTCAACAAGTTTCCCCCACACACACCCCACCTCCATTTCCTCTAATTTGTATCTCGGCAACTGCTGCCAATATATCTTGTTGTGAGATTTAAATAGAATTTCCAACAAAGCATCATCATGCATCACCTGCTCTTCTTTGGTAATCACCTGGTTTCTCCCTAAGGGGAGCTAAAATTCTACTCAAGGGCTTTGCTGTCCTTAGTAGCATCAGTTCAGGCATGATGTGACAGAGTTACTAATTAAAGAAAGAGGACCAAATTGGTATTGTGAAGAGCAAGATTGAAAACCTCCAGTGGAAAGGTCATAAACAGGGCAATCTCTTCCCTTCACAAATGGAAGGTACAATTTAGAGCTGTAGTGGCACAATGGTTAGGGTGCAGTACTGCATTCTACTTCTGTTAACAGTCCGCTGCCAGTAAATCCAGCAGTTCGAGTCCCACTAGCTCAAGGATGACTCAGCCTTCCATCCTTCCAAGGTCGGTCAAATGAGGACCCAGATTGTTGGGGGCAATATGCTGATTTCTGTAA
>JANHFO010002415.1:159101-169891 GCA_032468095.1 Pareas carinatus | reverse complement strand
ACAAGCATAATCATTGTATATATAAGCATAAGATGCATTCATAGTCATAAAGTGCATTCATCTTGCCCAGAATATATAAGCTGTAATCGACAAATTGTTCTTAATCATGAATACAATTCATAATCATAAGTACATCCATCATGCCATCATGTTATAAATTACAATCATCATGTCACAGAACACATTCCAACATGTCACAAAACACCCTCATTAACAGTGCTGTGTAAGTCAGCTGTTTAACAGGTTGATGGCACGAGGGAAGAAACTATCCTTGTGTCTAGTTGTTTTGATTTTCAATGCCCTATATTGGCGTCCAGAGGGTAGACATTGAAACAGACTATGTCCAGGGTGGGAGGGGTCCATAATTATCAAATTTAACAGATGTTGTATCTCTCAAATCCTCTCCAGCGGTGTGGTCATCAGTTCTACTTTTTTACACATTGCATCCGTATCTCACTGACTCATGGTGATTGAGACTAAGAACATGTAAAGAAAAATAAAATTAAAGCCATTGACCCCATCTGAGGATGATAAAATGAATGATCATCTCTTCGCGCTCAGTCTGGACCAGCAGTAACATTCAAAGTCCTTGAAAAATGGTTCTGTCTCCATCAATTTGCAAAAAAGAGAGGGCCAAATTGGTACCACCTCCAGCAGTATGGGATGGAAGAGATCTGTATCCTTTGTGAGATGAATTGGATACCTAAAACCTATTGATTCCCCACTTAGAAATGTTTTGAAATCAAGCTGTGGAGAAACAGAATTGTTGAACGAGAGCCTCACAATACTTAATCAGAGTTCCATCCCCATGAAACTATAAAATACCAGGCTGAAAGATAACTGAAAAATGGGAAGCAACAAAATTAAATTATTATTAGCAATGTGAAAGCAATATGTAGCAGATCCAATTCCATGTCATGTTCTTTTGGCATTTTCTCATATGGTGCTAGCACTAAACCTTTACCCATGATGTTCCTCATGAGAAGTTGACAAACTGCCTCTGAAGGCATCTCCCTCCCTTATAAGCCCAGCTGATTCCCAGTCTTGTGGAAAAACAGGTTCTATGTATGCCCCAAGCAAGTTGATTTCATGCAATTATGTTCACAGATAGATTTACTCATGACTAGTTTTGCTCCTCATTGATATAAGTGGGTTTTTTTCAAAGTTGACCCAGGTTCAGCTGTGTTCTTGGCATCTCTCTTGGTGACAATGCATTGAAATTCTCTGGCCATATTGTCTAACAATGGACAATGTTGTGAAAAATGGCAAACAACCCTTCACAAATCTATCTTAAGTAGCAAATGAACAGCTAATGAATGATGGACACTAAAGAAATTTTTAATTAACTGCTGACAACCCAGCAGAGAATTAATTCAAGCAAAAATAAAATAATGCTCAGGAAACATTACCTCTCCTTACTGAACAGCGACACATAATGAAAGAGACGGAGGGATTTTTATTTTAATTATCATTCCAGTACACTTCTTTTGATCACCTATTCCTGTGTGCTCAGAGGTCGCTCATTCCTTCCTTGTCAAGTAAGATTCAGGTTTAGGTGCGAGTAAATTGTGCCGTGAGGTGTCCTGTACAATTTTGGTTTTGCGGTATTAGTTTCATCTCTCAGTTAAAAAAATAAAAAAATAAAAGTTTCCATTGGAAACGGAAGTGGCTGTTGTCACTATTTCGATTTATTTACTTCATTTTTATCTCACAGATGTATAAAAATATAATTTGGTTTTTTTTCAGAAGCAAGTCAATTATTTTAATTATAATATTTTGGGGTGATTTTTTCCCCAACAAATCTCATAGTCAGTTAGTTGACTTGCTTTGAAGCTTTGAGTATATACCACCTCCTATACTTATTGTGCAATGGTATGTGTGACTGGCCTTGGGACATGGAGGACAGAGAGGCAATCTAGCAAATAATCAGATGAGGGAGTCTTCTGCATGTTTCTAATCCATATGGTTCTGAGCTCTTCTTTGCCAGTTGGGCTCACAATACTTGCTGATGTCATTGATCCATCTTGTTTTAAATTCTTTTGTGGATGCTTTTTATCAAGTGAGATCCATTCTGTGTCTGCCTTAGTCCACTTGCCATCAGTTCTTTTTGCTATGTGACCAGTCCGTCTCCATTGCAATTCTTTTACTCTCTTGATGGCATCATATATTTTTGTTTCTTCTCAAATCCATGTGCAATACCTATACTGAGTGGAGTATAAATTTATCAGAGCAATTCAGAAAAAGCCCTCCATTTGGTTATCAATGGCAGACACTCACAGATACAGAACTTTTATTATACACATAAGAAAACTACAGCATAACATTACTTTTTATCAGAAGAGAACCAATGTTGAGGGAACTGGTCACCACTGTCACCAAAGTAAAGGCAACGGCTTAAATTCAGAAAGGGTTTTCTTAAGCTGGTTTCTTTGTTTTCAACCAGTTTGCATTTGGAAGACAAGTGGCTAAAGGCTCCTGCATGAAGGCTTGATTTACTATACATTAAATTTAATTATGTACATTAAATTTCTTCATACATTATATATATTTTGATATCTTCCTATCAATATAAATTGTACAAGTAAAGATGCTGTGTATCATGTAGGTAAATTTTCTAAGGAGCAGGGAGTAATTGTGGGTCTCTATCAAAGGTTCATGCAGTGGCAAACACAAGTAAAATATCTTTCAGATTAATCAAAATTAGTGAAATAAGTATTTTTAAAAGATAACTTTTAAAATTCAGAGTAAAGTTAAAGGAATCTAAATAATTTTTGATAGGTGAATGTGAATTCTTATTTTGAAAGTAAACCAATTAGAAACACAATACTCTTGAATGAATATCACCATAAAGCTATAATACATAAATCATATTTGCAAGAAAATAACCCCACTGAAGACAATGGAGCACTTACAAATAGGAATGCACAGAGTACAGCCATTTCAGCTGCAAACCCAAACTCAAAAAGTGAGAAACTCTTTTAAAAATAAATGAACAACACTGGCTCATCTAATACCATCTGCTTCACAAATTCAGCCACCTTCTTTTAGACAGTATACAATGTTGTAACCATGTCATTTTGATGATCATCAATCAAAAGCCGATAACTTATAACTTTTTATTAAATTTTCAAATCAAGCAACTATCCTAACCTTTCTTATTACCTGTCCTTTAAAATACGTTCTTTTATCAGGATTTAATGCTAGTGTAATTTAATTAGAAACACATGCCTTATAACTATCATATGTCATGTTCCATTACTTTCATGCTGAAAAGAGGACAAGTCAATAAACAAAGGTTGTGACATAAATCTGCCTTGAACACATTATATCACAAATAAGAAAATAAAAACATGTGTGTCCTCTGACCTGAAACATCTTAAAATGGAACTCTAGGCATTGTTTTGTGTGTTCAGAAATGTTTTAAGTGTTCCCAATTAATTGTATACCTAAGTAATTTTGAGCTACATAATACTGATAATGATTATACAAGGTACCTGTTAAACCCCATCACTACTTCTAAGTTTGATATGATATCAGGATCTGCACAATCATTTCTCAAACCGGCAATTATGCTATAAAATCATCTTATCTAGATTAACGATTCTTAAAATGAGGTCTGCGGACCACTAGAGATATCAGAGATTCTTTTAGGTGTGAAATCAAATAAATATTGTAGATTTTCTCAGTTTTAATTTCTAATGCAGTAAATATTAACAGGCCCCACATAAACTAGAGTTCTTTATAGAGTCTTCAATCATTTTTTTTAAATGTAAAAAGTTCCTGAGACCAAAATGTTTGAGAATTGCTGATCTACAGAACTCATTGTATATGATAAATAGAAGATGGAATAAGTCTGCAATATTGGCTTGAAACTATATATAGTTTTTTGCTGCTATAAATATAAAGGCATCTAAGCAGCTATGTTATACGTACAAAGATCATAACCTTGCAGGTCATAGTTTTCTCCCTGACACTAGAAAGTGAAAGTTGAATTTTGAAAAATAAAAGAATACTGACACTTGAATTTTGAAGTTGGAAAAGACTTCTAAGAACATCACAGAAAGACAAGAAAGCAAATGCATGAATTTTGAACTTGCAATCCAGGATTCTTATTAGAAATATAAATGATTAGGTCAAATATAGTTTGGACACAAAATGTGAAGCTATGGCTCTCTAGAGAAAGTGGAAGAAAAGAGGGAAAAAAGACAACCAGGATCAAAGTGGATAGATTCAATTACAATGAAGATGGGTGAACATGCACCACTGCAAGACCCGAAGGAACAGATTGGGAATGGATCTTCCTGGTGAAAATCTGTGTGGTCCCCAACATTAACTTAATGACACATAATTATCATAATCAAGTAACTACTGTATTTAAATTCAGTATCATAGAGAGCTGGTTCAAAGAATTAGATGTTAATTTAAAAATCCATACTATGAACAAGTGTAGTAGTTGCATTTTTTCTCAAATCCCAATTAGGGTTTAATAATTCCTCATAATTTATTAAGGCATTCATATGGCTGTCCAACACAGACCAATCTAATGTTAACATTTGAATGAATTATGCTGTAAGAAATTTTTACTGAACTTGCCCATGCATTCCTTCTGAATCTTCTCATAGAAAACAATGGCCCACAGTTCATACTTCAGTTTATGGTTCACCTGATAATAGTTTTGTAGGCTTATTATGGAGATGCTCAGTGAATTTGTTGTGCCCAGGTATGTTCTGTAAACACCCTGCTACTTAAGTTTCAAAGAAGGTATCTGTGTGCTACTCACATCACTTGAAGTGAGGAACCATCTGAGACAAGCAGGCATGCCTGAAGACAACCCAAATTTGGTGTTGTGTATGAACTTATCTTCCAGTAATATGTAACAAAAATGTACAGATAAACCTTGTTTAGCAACTGACTTATTTAGTGACTATTTGCAGTTATGATTGTAATTAAAAAATTACTTTACAATCAATCCTCATATTTACAACTATTGCAGGTCTATAAATCAAAGGAAAGCTGAAGAAAGATCATAAACACAGATGCAGCTTCACTTAAGGACTGTTTCACTTAACAACCAAGTTGCTGGTTCAATTATGGTCACTAAACAAAAGCTCCATGTAACTATAAAGTTCACGAGATTGGTTTTTGAATGTTTCTGTATGTTCTGAAACCAATAAACTAGAATTTTCCCAACTGGACTGAACAGATGTATATTTCTCTGCCTGACGTAACTGGAACCTCTGGTTTCAATCTGCTTACAAAATACTCCATTTTAGTTCTGTACTAGCTCATGGGAGATTCAGCAAATCAAAGTTTTTCACTAACGATAGTTATCTAAATATGCTAAATGACAGACAGATTAACGTTTTTTCAGGTGTACTTGCTTAGCTGTATTTATTTATTTGTAAGACTTTGTCTGACTGCCTATCTTATGTATCACAACTCTGAGTAACTCATAAAGCCATAGTAAAACCAAAGAAAACAATAAAATCAAATTCCAAGACATTCAAAAACAATTTCCAGGTCTTTAACGAAAGCTCCTAACCTATTAACAATTAGAAACACAAACCACTTGGATCCAGCTTCATTTTAACCCAGCACATGAGGGAAGAGCAAGTTTTTTAAGGCTATCCAAAAGGCTAGCAGAATGACAGCTTGTCAGAATTCAGAAGAGGGCGTTCCACAGGAGAAGGACCCCTATGGAAAAGGTGCTTCCTAGGTCTTTCCAGGGGACATTTGAGGGAAGGGATCTAGAATGCATCCAGTCTATCCTGAGATATGATCAGGAAGAAGCTGGTCCTGTTTCATGCAGGGCTTTAAAGATGATAATCAGGAAGGAGAATTAGAATTAGAATTTATTGGCCAAGTGTGTCTGGACACACAAGGAATTTGTATCTGGTGTACATGCTTTCAAAATTGTGATCATAATCATAAAATGCATTCATAATGATAAAGTACATTCATCGTCATCATGTTATAAAGTACAATCATCATGTCACAAAACACAATCATCATGCTATACGATACATTTTTGTGATAGGCTTAGAAAAGTCAAAGAAATATCGATAAGCAATCTATAAGTCAAACTAGGATACGAAATGAAACAACTATTATATATCGTAAGATATAAGCAACAAGTTAATTGTCATCTAAATAGAAAAATATTTAATAGGTAATAGGAAATAATAACCTAACAGTTTTGTGGAAGTTAGTTGTTTAGCAGATTGATGGCATGGGGAAAGAAACTGTCCTTTTGTCTAGTTGTTTTGATCTGCAATGCTCTATAGCACCGTCTGAAGGGAAGAAGTTGACACAGATTATGTCCAGGCTGTGAGGGTTCTATAATTATTTTCTTAGCCCTCTTTCTCACTTGTGCAGTATACAGGTCTTCAATGGAGGGAAGGTTTGTAGCAATTATTTTTTTCTGCAGTTCTAATCATCCTTTGAAATCTGTGTTTATCTTGTTTGGTTGCAGTGCCAAACCAGACAGTTATTGAGATGCAGATTACGGACTCAATTATTTCTTTTTAGAACTGTCTCAGCATTTCCTTGAGTAGTCTGAGCTTTCTGAGTTGTCTCAGAAAGAACATTCTTTGCTGTGCTTTTTTAATGACATTTTTTTATGTTAGCTCTATCATTTTAGACCTTGGGATATTATAGAAACTAGAAATTTGAATTTATCTCAGAAAAAAACATGGAAGTCAATGTGGCTCATGCAGCAGAGATCTAATATCAACAAACCAAGGGAAGCTCAAAACTGCAGGTACCATCAGATTCTGGCCCAGTTTAATTTCTGAATGTTTTTCAAGGCTAACCCCCATATAGAATACATTTCAATAATAGAAAGTGACTATAGGCAAGCCTCTCAGGATTCATATAGACACTGTGATGGGCAGAAGATATGAAGAAGAGGGAATTACATCTTTCAGAGCAATGAGTACATCACCTTCTTCCAACCCAAAGAATATTCTGGACCACCTTACTGAGCATGATTCTGCTAGTCCAATCCAAACATATAAAGAATGTTCCTTGAGAATCCTCCCACCACAAGAAGTTAAATGGATGAGGGCCAAAGGCCGGCTTTTCCATGGTAGCTCCCACATCATGGAATGCCTTATACTTGACTCCACCTCATTTGCATTCCAGAAGGCCCTCAAAATTTCAATGGCCTTTCTGTCCATAGTGAGTTTTGTTGCTTTTATGTGAACTAGGATTTGGGAGGAAAGTTTCCTTGTGTGCCTTCTAGAATCTTTACTGATTGAAGCAATATATAAATATTGTGAAGTTAATACTTTTTAAAGAACTATGTTGCATGTCTTCCAAGGACCTTTTCAGAAAAATCTTTGGTCCTGCTAGTCCTATTGGATATGACTGTTTCTTAGAAGAAAACCATCAATGTAGGCTTAAATTACTATGGTTCTTCATTCTAGTTCTTGATGCTTTGAAACTATTGCCTTAGAGACAAAGCATTTGACCTAGGTTTGCAGAAAGAGAAGTAAAATTCCTCATCAATCTAAAATTACTCTCTGTAGTAAGCCTTTTACATTACTGCACTTCACCCCTTTAATAGACTCCTTTTCATTCTGCACAGGGAAGCATTCTTCTTGACTTAATGTTCTGCTCGCCATGGTTTTGGGCAGAAAACTGAATAACATTCCATTGCAATATGGCCTATGTCTCTATAATGAGGGTTGATTTAGGATGCTTTCTGCTGGCCTTCTGAATTAATAACACACCAGCTAACTAATAGTTTTAGATCATACAGAAAAGATGACTGCTTTCTTCTGGCTGAGTAAGTCAGTCTCTACAAACATTTAAAGAGCTATACAATTTTGTGTGATTGTTAACTGTTGTAAGAGAACCCTGAGTTTAATACTGAAAATGCTTACTGGTTGATTTACTCTTATCTTATTATTTTTATTAATGGTTTACTGCATTGACTACTTAATTAGTTTCTTTCACACACACACATTTATGTACACATACCACATACAAACAACACACATGTTCACCCTTTACTCAAAGAAATGGTTCTCAAGAATATATAAGAATAAATTCTAGGAGATAATATCTTAATTATAAGAGAGTTCTTGAGGTCCATATGATTGTATTTATTTATATATATTTCTGACCTCTCTTTATATGAACTTTATTTCTAATACATTTAGTAGCTAGAGGCACACTCATATGTATTATCACAAATTTATAGCAAACTATATACAGTATAACCTTTTTTTCATCATCCTGGACTCTCTGTGCGTCTAATGGAACTTATTTTATTAAATAAATAAGAAATTGGAAGCCAGATATCAATTACATAAAGTGCTGCAAATCTGTAAAATAATTTTTTTATTTAAATAAAATGAAAAAACCCATTTCCCTAAAGGCCAACATGTGAAATCTAATCTGAAAGGACAGTTTTTAAATGTTTGATTCAGTTAGTAGTCAATCGAATGAGTTCAGAAGGAGCTTAGTAGGATTTTTGGAATGTCTTAAAAATGTGTGACTAACTGAACTTCTAAAGAGGCTATTTGAAAGTTAGTTTTTTGGTCTCCCCACAGAAAGAAAACATAGAAGTAAATTGCAGTCTGTGATCTTAGTGGCATGCTAAAAAAAAGTCATTGTAGCAATCACTGAGCAATCAAAAACAGATCAGATTTTTTGCAATTTAGAGAAGGGAGGAGAAATAAGTTTTGGGGAAGGGAAACCCTATTAGTCAAGGAAGGGAAAAAGATAGTGAGTGTAATCAGTAGCATGAGAAAAGGTTATTTTTATCCCATTTAATTGTTCCCACACTACGCAAAAACCTGAGATGCATTATTATATTGCATAAAACAACACAAAATAATGCCAAGAAAAATGGACAAAACTTGTGAAATACTGCTTGATTTTTTTTAAAAAAACACTCTGATGAACACACTATCTTGATCGTTGAAATAGTGCTGTATGTTTTTTATTCAAATGTATTTGGGGACAGTAGGCATGTCAGAACAAAAGGAATAAAGGATTTCTTATCATAGATAAGAAGCAGACACCGATTTGTAAATGGCGTTTTATATATATATTAGAGTTATTTACACATGCATAGCAATGTATTCTTTAAAATGTCCAAACTGCTATTATCATAAATATTACAAAATATTTTGTTCATATACTAGGTTCTGTGGCTGTTTCTCCAATCTGGTGCCCTCTGAACTGAACTACAATTCCCAAATTTCCAAGCTAGTAAAGATGTTTTGAGAAGCTGAAAATGAATAAAAATGAACTGGGTGATTTCGGAATTTACTGGTTCACAAAGGAAAAATACTGGAAGCAGGATTTGGAAGGGGAGAAACTGTTTTAAATAAGTTTATAACTGCTATGAAGATTGGAAGTTGCTTCCTTGAGTATCTTCCCATTTCTCTTTATTGTTGAAACACTTTTTTCCTTATATTTTCTCTTTTCTAACTCTTTCAATATATTGTTTTCTTGAAGTATATTAATAATTTAGACTTATTTTACTGATGTGTTTTTTGATAAGAAGTTGCATAAACCCATCAAAGCCCCATTCAAGCACAGTAGAAGAAAACCAATCAAAATCAGCCAGCAACATCAAGCCTTGCAATATTTATGCTAATGTACTGATTGGCCAGATAGACTTTGCTTCATTTCTTTGCAATGGTTTCGATAAGCGCTTGCAATTTTTAACTTTGTCAAAAAAAAATCTTCAATATAAAAAAGAAGTAGCTACCAATGCTTCATACCAGCTGTATGTAATATTTATCATACGACAAAAAAGGAATTCATGTCATGTGAAACTGTCTTATTAAGCAGGGAAGGCTCACTACAATGGTATCAACTCATACAATAGGCAACCTAATTGATTCAGAAGCTTCAAAACATGATAAATTGAAATATGTTGTCTTTGTAACATGCTGCATTTCCTTCTTTGTAACCACAGATGGTAAGGACATAACTGGGATAAACTACACTATAATGTTGCTCACAGGAAAAAGATTCTCAATAAAGAATTTTGTTTAAGCTTTCAGTTTAAGCACCAAGGGGCAACGCTGATGCCTAGTATATAAATATCCTAGTATATAAAATAGTATTAATATTAAACTACAACGTCTGCCTATCCCAGGTCCTTAGGAAGTAAGACGGTAGACAGAAATGCCAAATCTAGTCTAAACATCTGACTGGCCATGCGAAGAATCATAATAATAAAGCCTGGCTAGTGGGCAATAAAATACTTGGAGATGACAGAATAGAAGAACTGGAGAAAAATAACAAAATAAAGACCAGAAAATAGAAGAATGACTGTGGCAAAAGAAAGCAAATATAGTACCAATAGTAATTAGAGCCTTGGGTGTAATTTCAAAACATCTAGAGCACCATTTGAACACCATTGGCATTGATAAAGTCAACATCAGTCAATTGCAAAAGTATCTTTACTTGAAACAGCTTACATTCTGCGACAATATAGTTAATATTGTTAAACAAGAACATCTGTCTAACCCAGATTCTTGGGAAGGACTCACAAATTGGACAAAAATGCCAAATCTAGTCTAAACATCTGGTTGTGACCACCCATATCATATTACAGTGGTGGCGAACCTATGGCACGTGTGCCAGAGGCGGCACTCGGAGCCTTCTCTGTGGGCACACGCACCATTGCCCAGGTAGGTTGGAGGAAAGCATAGCTTACAGTGGGTCACAGAAGCTGGGGTAGGCTGCGTGTGGGCCACAGAACCTGTGGCAGGCCTCTGGAAGGTTTGTGATGAGATTGAGTAGGCCACAGGTAGGATGGGGGG
>JANHFO010002415.1:96652-109220 GCA_032468095.1 Pareas carinatus | reverse complement strand
AATATTTACAGAATTATGGGGTGTGGAGGAAAGGGAATGGGAAGAGGGGGAGGGAGTTGGGAAGGGGGGGAATTGGCTGCCTGCCATCTCTCTTGATCAAAAAATTAGTGACAATACTTGATTTCCTTTAATATTAAATCTGAACTCCTATACAGACTTTTAGAAAAGTCGAGTAAAATCACAGCTATCTAGCCTACATATGGAAAGAATATATATGCACATATGACTGGGAATGATAAAATGGGTAAAAACTAGGTTTGAGTAAAACCATGAATAAAATCATTTCATCATTCCTAATCATCTCTCTATATATTCTTTTAGTTCACTAGAACATGGTCTAAATTATTGGGGTTTGGCCAAAGGGGTTTGTTGCCAGGCTGTCTCTCTTTCTGACTTCGCAAAAAAAGAAAGATAATGCATATGCTTTCAATGAGATGAGTTTCCAGAATTAACACAACTTAAGTAACATTAACATACAATATATGGCACAAATTTTCCTGAAAGTTTTGCTTTCCAGCACAAATGTCAAATTCAACTCTACTCAGAGAGGTTCCTGTTTCTAACATAAGTGGTATTATTTTTATGTGCAAATACTACATTTGAATAAGAAATAAGCCTGTACTTTCTTCTTAAAATCCTATCTTCCAGTTGCTTGCTGGGCAGAAAAAAAGTGCTCCATTCTGGACATTTGAATATTATCAGACATTTTTTGATGTGGATACTTACCAGGTTTGTCATCTCCACATATGCGTATTGTGTACTATATGTGTAATAAGTTTACTTCAATGAAATCCTGTAAAACAGATCCTGCTCTGTATTTACTTTACTACTTCCTTGTCCATATGTGTCCTAACAAAAAGAAATACATGACATTCTTTTTTGAAAACCTTCCAAATATCTATTGCTTCTCTGCCAATTTAAATCGTTGGAATAAAACTTTGTGGGTATGACTGTCACTTTTGTACTTTTTAATGGCCATGTATTATTTATCAAGTGTTTTCTTGTTCTTCATATTCTTGAGAGTTACACGTATATACTTTCTATTGTTCAGAATGGAAGTGATTGTACGTTTCATTAGCAAGAAAAATATTTGTTGATAAGTATATCCAGACAATTTCAGAGGCTCTAATAAGCAACTCAATTCAGGCTTATTAAGGCTACAATATCAAGACCACAAAGTTATGGACAACCAGTGAATGCAAAGAGATACAGGCGTCCATGTTTTTTTGCAGATATAATAAGTAGTTCACGTGTCATAATGTTAATCTGATTCATTGATTGCTTGATTGATCATGTGCCATCAATTTGGTGTTGACTCTTAGCAATCGCATAATTAATTTTTTTCTGTGATGATCTGTTCCTAGCTTGTTATTTCAAGTCTTCCAACAGCATTAGCATTATAATAAAGTTCCTCTTGCTACTGGTCATCATCATCTTCTTTTTCTTTCCATTTTTCCCAGCATTAGAGCCTTCCTGGGAAAGTTAAGTATTCTGCTTAATTTGTGAAGAAATGGGATAATTTGAAGCTCATTTGTGAGAACTCTGAGTTGATTTGTTCGATGACCCATTTGCTTGTTTTCTTGGTTGTACACAAAAAATTCTCTGGAGTCTTCTCTATACCAAAATTCAAGAGTGCCAACACTTTTTCTATCCTGCTTCTTCAAATATTTCTTTCACTTTCACTTTCATAGAGTATAACAGGGAATACGTTTGCTTGCATTGCTCCGATCTTTGTAGGTGCAGACACATCATGGCATCTGAATACCTTTTCCAAAGTCTTCATGGCTAAAGTACCAAGTGGTAGCCTGGTGTATTTCTGAACTGCTTATTCCTTTACTATTGATGGTTGATCCTAAAAGACAGAAGCCATCTTATCATTTTGACACTTTCATTGTCAGTTCTAAGGCTGGTTGTGATACTGTTGCCAATACTTTGGTCTTTGTATTGAAGTTTAGTCCCCTTTTTCACTATGCTCCTTGGCTTCTGTTACTGTAAGAATATCCCAGATGCATTCTGGGGTATCGGAGTAACATCATCAGTGCTGGTAGTTTATGTTTCTTCCTCCAGTTTTAAAATCATGCCCGTCCCTTTCCAAGCCAGCTTCTCTTACGTAGAGTTTATAGATTGAATAAATAGGGCAAGATTGTGCAACCTTTTGCCTCATTCCTTTGCCAGTCTGTTTTGCCTCGTCCTTACTGTGGCTTCCTGGCCTGCATGTAGGTTTCTCACGAGGACAATGAAATGTTCTGAGATTCCCATTTTTCTAAGCACATTCCACGCCTTCATGTGAATGACAAAATTGAACACTTTTTTTTTTAATGAAGCATATACTGACCTCTTTCTGGTATTCTTTGCCTTATCCAGTGTGTATATATTGTTTCACATTTTTTGTCTTTTTTAAAAGCCATTTTGAACATTTGGCATTTCTTCTTCAACCTCGGGCTCCACTCTTCATTGTATGATCCTATTCCTTTGCTAGCATGTGAAATAAAGGATATTGTACAATAATTTGCATGTTCTATTAAGTCGCCTGTTTTTAGTAGATTGACCTCTTCCAATCTGTTGGTCACTCCACCCACGGTTCTTTGGCATAGTTTTCTAGATTTGCTGCTATAGCCTGGTTAGAACCTCGACTGATTCTTCTTCTGTTGCTTGGCATATTTCTGTGAGTATTCCATGTCTTCCCTTTATTTTTTGTAAATAATTTTTTTATTTTCAGTATTAAACAAACATACACAGAGAATAGGGGGGGAAAGAAAAAGAAAGGGTAAAAGAAAGAAAGAAAAAAAAATAACCGTATAAAGCAAGCAATTCATTTTTCTTGCTTTCCTCCTCCTTCTCCTCTCTCTTCCCTGCTGTTCTTCTTCTTGCATCCTCACTCATCTGACTCCATGACTTCCTGTAGCTTTCTGACTTGGTAAATGATTGGAATGCTGACCTAACTGCTACTTCTAGTACTAGAGATTCTTGCAAGAGGGAAATCTTGCAAGAGGGGAATCTTGGATGTTGACATTTCTACTATACAGTAGTTCAAAATACTCCTTTCATCTTGTTTGATCTTTGACTCAGTTACTAACTGTCCATTGGCATACCTTAGCAGGCACGTGGTGCTGATCTAATTAACCCTTATTTGCTGCTCAGGGGGGAAGACCCCTATTGTTTTCTCCAACTTGTAGCCATCACCACATTCTGCTATTTTTTAAAAAGTGTTGTGTGTGGTTTTTTCAGAATTCATTGCATCCAGGCTTGCTTACACCTAATATTAAACTACGTATAATAGCTGAACTCATTAAATGCTCAAAGCCAGCACATACCAATTTATGATTTAGCTTATTTGCAAATCAAACCTATGATTAAGGGAACTAGAAGAGCTTTTTTTAAAAAAACTAGAAGGAAAATGGCTGGATTTAATTATCCAAATCATAATGTAATTTGTTTGCTTTTGGTTTCTTGATGTATGAATGCAAGCAGTATGTTGCACATTGTTTGTTTCTGACTGAATAAACCATACTTAATTTGCCCAAGATCCTGATTTCCAATCGAACAATGTATAGAAGGTTTTGTTAAATCTGAAATGTGTTCAGTATTTCTTTAATTTAAACAGTTTATTTATCTTCAGCCACATGATCTATATTGCTTTAATTATTATCAGGTTTTGGACAGAATCAAAGGTTCCGTATTTCCAGTGCCAGGGAAAAACTTTGTGAGACTGTACATTCGGAGTAATCCTGATCTTTATGGTATGTGGAAACAATATTAATTTTGAATAAGGGATCTTCTCCCGCTTTTGCGCTGAATACAAATAAGTCAATCAAACTAAAATGAGGTTTTGCTTTTGTCTCAATTAAGGTCCATTTTGGATATGCGCCACGCTAGTCTTTGCTGTTGCAATTAGCGGTAACCTTTCAAAATTCTTCATCCATCTGGGTAAACGTGATTTTCATTACGTGCCAGATTTCCGCAAAGGTTCGTAAAATTATTTCAAAGAGTTCGTATCTGTTCAGTTTTTATTCGGTGGAAGACTACAGTGCGGGAATGGTGGGGAACCAGATCTGAGGAAAGTTGCCGATTTCTTTATAGCCAGAATGTTGAAGGCAGGCAAGGAACTTTGATTCTCAGGGGAGGCAGGTGGAAGGAATCCATGCCATGTTCCAACGAGGAGAAGCACCGCTCTAGAGAGATACCATTCAGGGCAGAAAATAAACCTGATATGCTGAGCTCTAGCAAACCACACACAGGAGGATTGACATTGCAGCCAAATCCTGGAATCGGTGCCTCTAGCTCTCGGTAGCCAAAAGGTGAAAGATGGGTGGGCAGGAAGTCCAGCATCTGTACAGCTTTGACTTCAGAAGAAGGCAAGAGAGGAGCCCCCAAAGGTCACATCTGAAGTGTGAAAAGACTCAGTCCTGGGAAGCCGTCTCAGGGCCAGCAAATGAACATGGTGCCAAGCTCACTTACACGAGTAATCTCTGGTAAAAACGATGCACTCGCTTGGCTGCTTCTGCTAACAATGCCAGGACGTATTCTCAACCAGTCTGGATCAAGTGATTCCTGGATCCATCCCAGAGGAAGAAAGACCAGCTGTGCCCTGGTCCACCTTCTAGGCCACAGCAGTAACCAGAATGGGTGGGGTTAGTACTTGTGAGAAGAGTCGCAAGGTGATAAGTCACCCCTCACATTAACCAAAAAAGAAATAACTTGTCAAGTTGGATGTTTGGCGTAGAGGTATGTTCCCACAGAGGAGTGATAGCTAACCTTTTAGACACCAAGTGCCCAGACAAGTCGCGACTAATGAGTCGTGACTCATGATGTCATCGCCCGGCACCATGATTCTCTTTCTGAGCATGCGCATGGCCCTGTGATTATCATTGCCTGGTGCTGCTACTCCTTTCTGAGCATGCTCAGCTCTGGGGCGATGCTGGGGCAACTTGGCTCACGTGCCAGCAGAGAGGGCTGTGCGTGCTACTGTGGCCCCCGTGCCATAGGTGTGCCATCACTGCCATAGAGTCTAACCTTGTGTCCTGCTAAATTCTGTAATAAAGAATTCTGTCATGAATGGCTGATTGATCCATTTACATTTTAAAAGATGCTGGGTAAGTGACATGCAAGGAGAGAAAGATAAATAGGTAAGGTATACGCATATCTTGAGGTCCCCCAAACAGCTCCCTATTTCTAATAGGCACATGGAGAAGCTCCTTCAGAATCCCCACATTCCTTCGTCAAATCAGTATATCATTTATTATTTAATGCATGCCCTACTTTCGACTTTGGTGAGTGGTCAAGGAAACAAATAGAATTGAAAAGCAAAATTCTAAATGCATGAATATTAAATTGTATGAGCCAGAGACTTAGGGATGATTTCATTCACTGATTTCAACACCTGACTCCTTTTCTTTTTTTCAAGTGATGGGATAGAGAAAATGTCATTTTCTAAGGTTTGGTATATAGTGTGAAGTCCCTTATTTAGATTAATACGTTTTTAAAAAAATCTAGAGGGCTGTAACTTGTTCCTCCATAGTTTACTCTGCAGCTCCTGAAGCTAAACATATTATGAGATATAAGAGCCATGGTGGCACAGTGGTTAGAATGCAAGACTACTGGCTAATTCTGCCAGCTGCCAGCAGTTTGGCAGTTCGATTCTCACCAGCTCAAGATTGACTCAGCCTTTTATCCTTCCGAGATCAGTAAAATGAGGACCCAGATTGTTAGGGGCAACAGGCTGACTCTGTAAACCTCTGTGAAGCAGTATATAAATCTTAAGTGCTGTTGCCAAGTGGTATGGTGTAAATGTCTGTTAATCTTGAAGTTAATTGTAATCCTAAAACACATCTCTTTATAGTCACCATCGCTGCGACAGCCATCTATGTTTATGCCTGGCTAGTTCCTCTCGCTCTCTGGGGATTCCTTATGTGGAGAAACAATAAAGTTGTGAACATTGTCTCTTACTCGTTTCTTGAGATTGTGTGTGTTTATGGCTATTCACTCTTCATTTATATACCAACAGCGGTAAGTACTGTACAATTAAGTATTTTAGGAAGAGCAGATGACAATATGTGGAATAGCTAAATAGACCAATATCAGTTTTTGATATTTCACAGGCAAAAGCTTAACTGAGGGATCTGTATTATGTGATGTGGGACATACTTAATTGTTTAGTCCATTTTATCTTGATTTAGTTATGGCAGCTGGGAACCCTAGGGATTGTAGTCCCTACCTATTGGGACTTCAAGTTGGGAAAAGATTTCAAAATGTTTGGAAGATGACAGAAGCCATAGCCGTTCTTCTCACAAATGTGTGTTGATAGAGTGGCTGCAGCTGTTTGACTGGCCAAAGATACAATGCTCCATGGGATTCTACATGGTTCCTTGTCATGGGATGAGGTGCAAATAGGATGAGACACTGCAAGTTTCTCCATCACACGTGATGGCGATGGTGTGCCTTGATGGTTTTAGGCAGGGATAGCTCATTAAAGTGTTTTTACTTGGTTGCAGAAAGTAAAGCCAGGACTTGATTTCTTTCTTTCCCTTGCAGATTTTATGGATCATTCCACAGAAAATTCTCCGATGGGTTTTGGTAGCATTTGCTCTGTGCCTTTCGGGATCTGTTCTAGTCATGACATTTTGGCCTGCCGTTAGAGATGACAACCGGAGAATCGCAATGGCTACAATTGTGACAGTTGTCCTTCTCCATGCCTTACTGGCTGTTGGTTGCTTGGTATGACAACTCTTAACTTTCAGTTTTTTCAGTATTGCTCTCAGTTATTCAATTACTACTTTTCAATATTGATCTTATTTAGATTTGATTAACTGTTGTAAAATTAGGTAGCGACATGTCTAATTAACGCATTCAGAATAGTTGCATGTTACTTATATGTGTGTGTGTGTCTATATACATGTAAGGGTATTATGCTGCTTACGTATATCTAGAAGCTTGTTGGAGAGAGAATTAACAGATTTTTCAATTACTAAGTAACCTTTGGCTTATTTCCTTTGGCATCTTTAGCAGTATTCTTTTCAGAGAGATCTACTATAAACAGTGCTTTGGTATTGTTTTCCCATATCTGACACTCTGCATCTTCTATCTTGTCCTCTTTAAATATTTTGTTATTTCTATGTTGACTGTTCCCTGCCCACATCCATTTCAGGTAGTCCTTGATTTACAACTGTAATTAAGCATGGAATTACAGTCATAAATCATGCCAGTCATGAAGTGGGTCATTATGTGACTATACCCAATTTTACAACCTTTTTTTTGTGTGTGGTAAGTCATTAAAAAGAATGCTGTGCTTGTTAAGCAAATCCATTGTCCACAACGCACATTTTTTTGCTAGAAATCAGAGGTACATGGAAAAGACGTAAATCATGATAGCTTGTCGGTTGGAATGCTTCAAATGTGGGCCTTTTACCAAGTGCCCCAAATGTGATCATGGGGTGTTGGGCAGCCATCATAAGTTCAGATCTGGGTCACAGGTACCTTTTGGGGGGTTTGGTCATAACTTTGAATGGTGATTAAGGTACCGGTCATACATTGAGGACTACCTATACAAATATATAGGATTGTGATATTCAGGATGTTCTGATATCTCCCTGTTGCTCTCCATTAATGTAGGCATATTTTTTTGATGCCCCTGAACTGGAAGCCCTTCCGTTGACTACAGTGCTTCCACCTAATGGAACAATAGAAGTAACAAAGGCTCAGTAAGTAAGGTAAGATATTGTCTTCTTAGGGGAACTTTCTGCCTTGAGAGGTTTCAGGATGAAGGGCTACTTAAATAAGTTATCAGAGGAAACTCAGTAACACAGTAGGAGATATAATTGTCATTAGTAAGACATAATATATAATCTGAGAAAAAGGACTCAATAGTGTTTAAAGTATATATCAGACTTGGCCTCTTTATACCAATTGGGTGGACATGAAGAGATGATTCTGAATCGATTCAGCACTTAAAAATTTGTTTGTGTAAGTATAATTCCATTTTGAATTTGTATTCTTGTTTAGTGTGGGATGGAAAACTGGAAAAAATAGGATATACTTTCATGTAAACAGGACATGCTTAGCAAATTCCTTAATGATTAAAATTTTAAATTGTGGTTTCAATTCTGAATAGTTATATCCAAGTATATGACTGCATCCTTATGGTTGTCTGAGATGAGATGCATGAGGCTATGGTGGGTGCATGGTGGGCTATGGTGGCACAATGGTTATAACACAGTATTGCAGGTTAACTCTGCTGACTGCCAACAGTTCAATCCTGACCAGTTCAAGGTTGACTCAGCCTTCCATGCTTCTGAGGTTGGTAAAATGAGGGCCCAGATTGTTGGTGGCAATATGCTGACTCTGTAAACCAAGGGTCCTCAATCTTTTTGGGTTGGCAGCCCAGGGCGGAGAGGGGAAAGGGAGCAGGTATCCGCATGTGTGTCAATCGTGCATGCGCGCAAGTGGGGTGCTGTGTTTGTGTGGCACTCACGGGAGTGGACTGCCGTGGGGATCGCAGGAGTAGGTCGCCGTGGAGCTTGCGGAAGCGGGCCTTGGTTGTGTGACACTTGAAGAGAGGCTGTGTACGCAGGCACACTGATGTGCGCATGTTAGCCCACCATTCCTGTGGCCCAGTTGCTGCTAGCCCATGGCTTGGTAGTGAGCCGTGACCCACAGGTTGGGAACCCCTACTGTTAACCACTTAGAGGAGGTTGTAAAGCACTGTGAAGCAATATATTAGACTGCTATTGCTATGTACAGTATGTTATGGTAGAAAAGCCCACCAAAGAAACACCAGGAATTGGAGAGGATCCAAATTAATTTACCGGAGGCAGCAGGTTACAGTGAATAATAGGCGCCTTCCATCAGATGAGCCAAAAGAAAGAACTATTAAGTTACATAGGTCTTTTGCAGAATATTGATCAAGGATAGTTTGGACATGTATAGACATGAATGGAAGACCTTGACTGAAAGACCTCGCTTTGCAGTTAATAAGACAACGATAAGGAAAGATAAAAGAATCCTTCATGAGTTGAAAGCATTCATTGAAAGGCAACTTTGATACACAATTTGTGCCAAGGCTCTAACTCAGTGATGGTAAACCTGACACAGGTGTCAAAAGTGACATGCCACAATGTTTTGGGTGACACAATTGAACAACTATTCTTGAAAGCATGCCCCCCACCCACCCATTCATGTGTGATTTTTGGAAGCTGTGGACGCAGTGCGAGAATGGAGTGTGGTCTCGCCTGATGTTTGGAAGAAGACATCTAGAAGTCATGCAAGAGGATCGCATTCTCACGTGGCCTCTGCAGCCTCCAAAAAAATCATGCCTGGACAGGGCATGATCATCATGGAATTGAGGACAAGGTTCTACCAATATTAGGATAATATTCATCTTTTTTTCTTCTCTTCTGAGCCAAGAGTGTATGCGCTAGATCAGTCTGGATTCGACCATGTGTTGAAGGATGGCTAAGCAACCTAAATCTGAAAAGATGGAGATCCTGCTGAGTGGGTGGTTCTCATGATCTAAAAGAGGATAGGAAGCATGTTCTGAAGAAAGAGCATATATGAGGGGAATCCTCCTCAATTCAGTTTTGTCACTGGAGGCCTAGCACTATGGAGTCTTTGCCCAGCATTAGTCAAACACACTGATTATAGATCGATCCTAGATTGAGACAGCCTATCCTTATTTACTGATTTTCTTGCAATCTTTCATTTGAACCAATGCAGTGCATTTTATACAGAGGAAGCAGTCAATAGCAATCCAGAAATACTTTTGTTACATAATATACCGAATAGCAACGGCAGAGTTGAAAGAACCATACTGGTTGCCAACTTGATTCTGAGCCAAATTCATGGTGCTGTTAACGTTGACCTTGAGGCCATTAGTCACTTCACGTTGCCTATTTGAAATCCTGTGTTACCCTTCTTGGGTTTTTGGATTTAGGAATTGGGAAAATATCCCCTTTTGTTCCACTGTTGGAAGAAATATTGACTGGTCTCTGATAACGAACTACTTTCCTAGAAATCTATACTTGGCGTCAGTTCTTAAAAGATTTTGGTAGTGATCTAAGATACTATCTAATTGATAGTGTAATCAATGAAAGTGGGTTCTAGGAGTTTTTTTCCTTAATGTCTATTGATTACAACTAACTTTCGAATTTCTGTTGTCACCTAGGAGATTTCTGTGAAGTTCTGATTTTGTGGTTGCAAAAAGAGAAGCAACCCCAAATGAAACCTGGACCATCCGGAAACCTTTGAGTGAGATTTGGTGTCTCTAGATACTGTTTGAATGCAGACGTGCTGTCTATAAAAACGTATACAGTCTGCTTTTCTGTAAAATGTCACAGAAGGAAATGGAGAATGATTTTTTAAAAACTTTCCAAATTAAAATAATTACTGTTGAACATTTGTTGTCTTTAGGAACCATGTTTTTTTTTAAATAAAATAAAATAAAATCAGCTGTACTTAGTCTTTACAGTTTTAGGGGGACATGGCTTTCTTCCTGTGCTATACTGACCTGCTGATAAACAGAAGAATTCTCCACGCGTCGGGCTACTACAGGTAATCCTCGACTTATTACAATTGAGCCTAAAATTTCTGTTGCTCAGTGAGACAGTTGTTAAGTGAATTTTGCCCAATTTTGCAATCTTTCTTGTCACAGTTAAGTAAATCACTGCAGTTGTTAAGTGAATCTGGCGCTCCCATTGACTCTGCTTGTCAGAAGGTCACAAAAGGTGATCACATGACCCCCGGAGACTGCAACGGTCATAAATAAGAGCCAGTTGCCAAGCTTCTAAATTTTGATCACATGATCATGGGGATGCCGCAATGGTTGTAAGTGTGAAAAACGATCATAAGTTACTTTTTTCAGTGCTATTGTAATTTCGGTCACTAAATCTAACTGTTACAAGTCGAGGACTACCTATATGTGAAATGATCTCTCACTGAAATTGGGCAAGTTCTCACTTCGCCAACAGAGACCTTTTCGTTTTGACCTTTCTTTGACTATTTCTTCAATTTAGCTACACCAAGAGGAGTTGAATCGCCTTGGCTTTCATTTTTTAATGAACTCATTTCGCTGTATTTTATTGTTTGTTGGATTATTTTATTGTAAATATGTGTTTTTAATAAAATGGAAAGCTGTATATAAAATTTTTAAATATGTCTATAGTCCTTTCCACTACAAGTCTACAATTTGGCAGACTTTTTCCTGTCAAGAGAGTGACTTTGCTTGTCAGTATCATTAAACATGGCCAAGAGTCACAGGCACTTTCCATTAAGTATACCTTTGCATATAGATACAGCAAGAATATACAGAACTTTTAAATGACAATCCAACACTTGAGATGTTGGCAATCACTTCTATAAGTTTAGGCTTTTCTGCTGCTCCATAGTGCAACAACTTCCAATCTCACCATGCTGTCTAGGGATAAATATCCAGAGAGAAGATTATTTTACATTTAGTAAAACCAAAAGAGTACAGGTTAATAACCTTCAAAGATATTTGTAGATCATTGGTTTAAAAGTTGGATAGTTACAGCATTGTTGTCTTTTTTGCCCAGAACTGATATCCATTGCCTGCAAAATCGATTAGGTAAAAGATAAAGGTTTCCCTTTATTCTAACTCGAGAGCATGGTGTTCATCTATTTTTTCCTGGCCTCAGAAGCCAGCGTTGTCCGAAGACCATTTCTGTGGTCATGTGGCCAGCATGACTATCTTGTTTCCCCCAAAATAAGACCTAACTGGAAAATAAGTTCCAGCATGATTTTTCAGGATGTTGTAGTATAAGCTCCACCCCCAAAATAAGCCCCAGTAAAGATCATCAGCCAGATGGACACATTTAATACCATATTTTCCCCCAAATAAGGCGCAATTAGAAAATAAGTCCTAATGCGTCTTTTGGAGCAACAATTAATATAAGACCGGGCCTTATTTTGGAGAAAACACTCTATGCCAAAGGTGCACGAAACTCAGAAATAACCTTGTTGAATTTAGAAGAATTACCTGTACATATTTGTGTGTTGGTTTGCTGCCTAACCTTTTAACCAAAGGCTTATTTTTCTTCCCAGTCTTTATCTGAATATCATTATCTGATTTTAAAGCAGTAATAAAACCACTGCAATAAAAACAGTTTTTTTCTGTCCCTGAACTATAGCTGTCTCAGCCATTTTTATTATTTGGTTACATCATAGGTAAGAGTTCTGAAGAGTCTGCTCTGTGAACTTTAGGTAAAAAACTTGTTTCAAATGTTAGCCTTGAACATCAGTACAATTTTAAAAGAATTATACATATGTATAATTACACTATTATACAGTTTGTTTAGGCAGCAAAGAGCTGATAATAGTAGTGATAGATTATAGAACAAAAGAAAGATGAAATAGAAAAGAAAACCATCTAACTCTGCCTCAGACAACAAAGTGGCCAGTCACTAAATGCAATACTGTAATCTAAATATATATTTCTCAAAAACCATTCATTCATTCATTCATTCATTCAGGAACTCACTGACTGACTGACTATCTGACTCATCACGATATCTCTAAAACCATTAACACTAGAAAGATGAAATTGGCTACATACCTTGGT
>JANHFO010002415.1:80908-92618 GCA_032468095.1 Pareas carinatus | reverse complement strand
AGCACATTGTCCTTTCAAATCTCTCAAATGTTAATCAACTACTAAATGTTAGATGTCTCACATCCATAAGAATATGCTCAAGTTCTTAAAATTACTGTAGATGTAGCATTTTAACTGCAAATAACTCCCTAATAAATAGGAGAACCATAACAATCCTTATTCTCATCTTTACTCTTCAAGACTGATCTGTGTTTCTTGCAGGTAACAGGCCTTTGGTTCTAACGTTTGGAAGTTGTACCTGACCTTCATTCATATTCAGATTTGGCGAGTTTAATAAACTTGTTGAAGATTTCAAATCTGTAGCAGATTTTCTTGTAATCTACATTGAAGAAGCTCATGCCTCAGGTAAGGCAAGTATGCTAAAAATCTACAGCCACTAGATTGTAAATGATTGTATTCCAGGTTATCTGGATGCATTTCTTCTTAAATATAAACTTTAGAGCCTAATGCAGCAAGCTTATTATTATGTGACATAGGAAGCTAATTTAACTTGGAAAATAATTGTGGTGCATCTAATATGTATAATCTCCAAGAGCAACCCCCCTACACACACACGATTTGATTGTTTAAATCAAATGTAATTTAAGAAAGGTTGCTGTCGAGATCCAACAGCTAAGATACAGCATCCTCCCCTGCTTTCTCTGACACCTAATAACTTTTTATCTGCATGAATAGAACCAAAAATTTAATAAAACGTCTAGTATCAAAACCATACTTCCACTGTGTATTTATCAGCCAGCAGACTCTGGAAGATGATAAGACAAATTGTAGAGAGTCATTTACAGTAGGTATAGGCATGATAATAACCCATGAGACTTAACAGGTTTGTACCTCTGGAAGAAAAAGGAAAATAGGAATGCAAGTGGAATTGTTACAATACAAAAACCAAGAAGTGCCGGGCTCTTATAGATCCCACATCTATTACTAAATGTAAGGATGAATATATCAATAGTCTAATTGTTGTCAGAATTGTTCTTTATTTTAGATGGATTTAGATGAAGCATTCTTTATTTTAGATGGATGGGCCTTTAAGAACAATATTGTCATTAAAAGTCACAGAACCCTCCAACATCGTATACAGGCTGCACAGCGGCTCCTGAAACAGCAACCTTTATGTCCAGTGGTTCTAGACACAATGGAAAACCTGAGCAGTAACAAATATGCAGCTCTGCCAGAGAGACTGTATGTGCTTCAAAAGGGTAAAATTGTGTATAAGGTAGGAAAAGAAAAGTTACTACATATTTATGTGAAGTGCAATAAGGCTGGTTGTGTGCAAAGTTGGACATGTACTTGAAACCTTGTGGGAAAGACGAGTTAGCTTTGGGGAAACTGCTATCTAGAGTTCCTTTTTTAAAGACAGGTAAACTCTCAGTGCATTGTTATGCATATTTTCATGTTATATCTTATATTTTGCTATTTATTTTCCATTAACTGAAAGAAAATAGTGGAAAAATGTAATCTTGTCTGTCCAATTCTGAAACAATTGGCATCCTATTATTACTGCCACATTCTCATATTCTTATACCATATGCTTTCATGAAAAACCTAATCTTTTAATCTATTTATTTTAAAATTATTAATCTCTTTATAGTGTTTTACATCCCTTGCCTATATTTTATATTCTTGTCCTTAGAAATTAGTCAAGACATTTTTTTCCTTTTACAGGGTAGACCGGGACCTTGGAATTATTGTCCACAAGAAGTACGTGAATTTTTAGAAGAATTTTACATGTAAAGAAACACCCTAAAGCATCCTGTTTGCGAGCAGCACAAAGACTCCATTCCCTGATTACATTAAGTATTTTTATTTCTAAAAGGTTGTCTCTTATTTGGAAAGGATAATCGCAAAAATCTGTACATCATTAAATATTCAGCAGTCATAATTCTCAATTAAACAATAAATTAAGATCTATTTATTTTATTTACCCTAGATTATCTGCCAATGCTAATATCCATTCTTGTAATTGCAAGTTGGTAGATGCACAAATTGCTTTACATGTTTGAAAAGTATCTCTGTATTATTTTTTGGATGAATCAAGCCACTCAACTGAAATAACTCACCAGAGTTTCAACAGTATTTGAAATCACGTTAATTTTTTTAAAAATTGAATTAAAATAATGTGATGGGAATAATCAGGATCACATGATGGCTTGCTTCATATACAACAGCCAGATGATCAAATTGGACAGTGATCTCTTATTTAGTGAAAGCAGTGTTCATTTCCTTAATTACATTTTTTTCTGTAAAACTGTATTTGGAATCGTTAGTCTGTGGATTTGAACAGAATACAGAACCAAGATTTCTGATTGCCTACGTAGGTGGGGGATACATTACTGCAGAACCAGCTGATATTTGTAACAGATGAATATGCATGACTTACGGTATTCTTATTATATGCAAATGCATAGGATTCTTTGAACTCAAACTACTTAAGAACAGAAGCACATTCATACCCAACCTTAAAGGTGTTTGCAGATAAGAACTTTCTGAATGGAATAGTTGTAATAATTTTCTTACTTTTGTTTCTATTAATATTTGTTTATGATAGTCATAGTTTAAAACATAGGGAATTATGACCTGATACAGAAAAATATTTTTAGAAACAAGATGTAATATTAAACTATGTCCAAAAATGTTTGTCCAGCTTGAACTTGTTTCTTTCTT
Organism: Pareas carinatus; assembly: GCA_032468095.1. NCBI lineage: Eukaryota > Metazoa > Chordata > Lepidosauria > Squamata > Pareidae > Pareas > Pareas carinatus. The sequence goes on along the minus strand of JANHFO010002415.1, from coordinate 89,954 downwards.
TAAATATGGTATCATCTTATGACATAATGACCGTCACTTGATAAAATGGAGTGCAATTTGGTGGTCTAAAAGGAAAGATTGCACCAGTCGAAATTAACTATTTTCTTAACTTATTTTTTAATTGATAAGAAATAAATTAAGATGCACTGAAGATATTAGACAACATAACAGGTTTTGATGAACATTCTTGACTATCACTCCATCTCAGCTATATACATCATCTTATGAATATGATCATTTCAAGTAATGTTCATTATTGAAATTTGTTAACAAATTTCCATTAAAAAGATTAAACACCAACTATAGTTAGTGTACTTAAAGAGTTGATATACTGCATTAATACCAGCTACATTTTTTAAAAAGCTTAATGTTTAATGTGTTATAATCAGAATACTGAATTTAACTTCCTTGCGATAGTCCTTCTGCTATCACCCTATGAACTGACACAAAAGCATCAGAAGCAGATAAAATGATGACTCGAAGATATGTAGCTTGAATCTCAGGAAACTATCAAAGAGAAAAAAATATTAACAGCAATAAACCATAGATACAATGTAACAAAATACAACATTTTAAAATGTCATTAATTCTCATAGGAAAGTTTCAGTGTAAGAGAATAAACATATTCAGTGCATTTAAACATTTGCTGTTAAATATTGAAAATGGAATATATGAAGTCCATTGCTGTGGCATTATAAAATATTATTATATTCTGATATCCCAGCCATGACCTGCTGACAGTTTGTTAGGAATATTATTACCATTCTGTTTGACGCTTATCTGTAGAAAATGGTTAACCTTAGAGAATGAATAACTGCATATCTTGAAGTTAAATATTTGTATGTAATTGCAACTGCAGTTTCATATTTACACTCAAGTCAAAAAATTACAATAACATTCAAAGTGCTAAGTAGTCAACATTCATGAATGCATCTTAATACATAATATAGTACAGAGACTACAATATTTTAAAAAACATTGTAACTGACAGTTCCGCTAGCACAGTGGAACTTGCTTCTCAGTAAATATGCTTGGATGTGCATAATGTAAATAAGTAACTAATGTGAGCAAGCTTTAAAAACATTACTCAATATTTGCTACCATTGACTCAGTAATTTCGGCTATGTGGGATTGGCTGCCATTTGTGTATTTTAATTTTTCACACAAATCATATAGTAATAATAATTTTAAAAATGTTGAAAACAAAAAAGCTCAGCTCCTGGTAACAACAGGAACACATAGTTTTATTTCCGGCAATATGGAAGTGGTTTGCTACTCTCTCCATTTGTTCATTTTTAAGTTACCTGACCAGCCTATGGTCATTGTAGTTCTTGGGGTTCTCCCATCTAAGAAATAACCAAGTTTAACCATGCTTAGGATTAGTCAGGGTCACTTAAGTGTTGCCAGTTGTTAATGGGTTTATATCATATGTAAACATAAAAATATTCTTCAATTTTTTCTGAAACTATTCTTCAGATTGTGATGTAAATCTAATAAATATTTTCAAACTTCTATTTTTTAAAAAAATGTTCAATAGTTTAGTCAAGTTTAAAACTGATTATCTTTTATATTGTATTAATACTAAATGAAAGATACTTACAGAAAAATCTTCTATTTGTAGTTCCCCATCTTTACATTGCAGCTCTGAAAATAGAAATTGCATGATTCTTGAGTTAGCATTGGTAATACTACAATTTTAAATCTAAAACTGCTGCATATGTATATACACAACAATAGAATGATTTATTCATCTATTAATCAATGTTTTATTTTAGTCAGCAAGTAACAACCATTAGGAGATGTTGGAAGAAATATAGGTAAAGGTTTCCTCTGCCCAGTTGTGTCTGACACTACGAGACAGTGCTCATCTCCATTTCCTAGCCAAGGAAGTCAGCATTGTCCAAAGACAATTTCCATGGCCATGTGGCCAGCATGACTATATGCCGAGGTACACAGAATGCTGTTACCTTCCCACCAAAGTGGTACCCATTTATCTACTTGCATTTGCATGCTTTTAAATTGCTAGGATGATAGGAACTGGGACAAGAATAACAGAATAACAGAGTTGGAAATGACTTTGGAGGTCTTCTAGTCCATCCCCCTATTCAGGCAGGAAACTCTATACTATTTCAGACAAATGGTTGTCCAATCTGTTCTTAAAAACTTCCAGTGTTGGAGCATTCACAACTACTGGAAGCAAGTTGTTCCACTGATTAATTGTTCTAACTGTCAGGAAATTTCTCTTTAGTTCTAGGTTGCTTTTCTCTTTGATTAGTTTCCATCCATTGCTTCTTGTCCAGGCTTCAGGTGCTTTGGAAAACAGTTTGATTCCCTCTTCTTTGTGGCAGCTCCTTTGTCGCAACCCCTCTTAGATAATGCAACACTGCTATCATGCCACCCCTAGTCCTTCTTTTCATTAAACTAGACATACCCAATTCCAGCAACTGTACTTTGTATGTTTTTGTCTCCAGTCCCCTAATCATTTTTGTTGCTCTTCCCTGCACTCTTTCCAGAGTCTCAACATCTTCTTTACATTGTGGCAACCAAAACTAGATGCAGTATTCCAAGTGTGGCTTTACCAAGGCATTATAAAGTGGTCCTTGGGGCTCGAACTGCCAACCTTCCATCAGCAAGCTCAGAATCTTAACTGCTAGACCATTGTGACCCTGTAATACCATATAGCAAAACTGAAGCAGAAGATGGAATCATACTGGCCAAATAAAATGGAGGTATATAAGAGATCAGTGTACTCAGGATATTTTACTATCTGAGAATAAATAAAGCAGGCTGTAAGATCTCTGTAAAACCTCCAATATAATGGGCAGTAGATTCCTAATGCCTCCTGGTCCATGTAACTGAGACCTGCAGGATATTTTCTTATATCTGTCTTAAACAGCTGACGGGAAGACATTAAAGCGATCTAGTATTAGAGGGTTTCCAGTTTAGAAATACTGTTAAAATTTAAGTATATTGCAGGGCTGAAAATACTTACTCAAAAATACAACTCTGGGGAAATTGGACTGATCTAACTGTTCAGAACTTGTTGCATCAATACTCTGTTAGCCTGCTTGTGCCCGAGACAATAGGATCCTTGAGAGAATTCATAAAAATGTAGAATATTTTTTCCGATAAGTATCTCCTCCATCTAGTATTAAAATTACCTTCTAATGTTAGTGAAGTTAAGTCAGTGGGTAAAAATATTCATGTTAACGAAGAAGAAAATTATTCATATCTTGGATATTATCTTAATTAACTCCAACCCGCAAAGGAAATCAACACTAAAGCAGGATATGGAATACTGTATGAAAGATAATCCTTAAAAATTTTGAATGCATAAGTTTCTAATTTTGAGTTATTATACAGCCAAAGCTACATACTACATATTCAAAAACTAGGAGAACCCGTGGGAAGAAAATAGCTTTAGAAGGCAGCAGGCATCTCTCTTCATCAAAACTTGTTTCAATTGCTGAAGGTGATTTTTGAGCATTCTGGACTATATAGCACATCTATTGAAGATCTAAAAATCATTTCCATGATATTTAAAGACCTTGACCTATTTGATTTGATGGCCATTTAAGTTTCTACTTCTGCATTCTAATATGTTTAGCCAATTTTTGTCTTTGCACAGTCCCTACAGTGCATAGTTAGTGATTTTAGGGCAAGTTTTAGTCCAATGAAAGTCTGAGATAAAACTACATATTTGGCTTATGAAAACATATGAGTTACTGTTATGAGGGGAAAATCAGGGTATTTAGATAGATGGTCAGACTTTATGTAAAAAGTAAACAATAGTGGCGCCAACATACAATCCTATCTATCTTCCCATACCAAGGTAATTGCTTTAGTTGTGTGACTTTGTGAAGTAAATTAGATTTTTAGACAAGCTTTTGCATGATGATCAAGCAGCAATAATAATAATAGACATTTATCTATAATGGAATTGTTGAGTCTATCTGATTTCTTAGGTCCAGATATCAAGTAGAAGGCAAAATCTGCTTAAAATCAACAGAAGCAGCATATAGGCAAATCCTGCTGTAGCCACACACTTTTCTGCCATGGACTGTAAAATAAAGGCAAGATCAAGGAAACAGCGATTAGGTCTAACATCAGCCTATTCCACTGGACTTGTTCTACTTCCAACCAATCCACTATTTTTGTATTTAAATGTTTGGCATAAATGTTGCTAATAATGCTTAGTAGACTATTAGACTGATAGCTACTATGTCCCATTCCCCCTTTTTATGAGAGGCTATTACTGTTGTACCCCAGTATTTTGGAAGAAGTGTAGGGCAATCAGTGAAAGAGAAGGCGGTGGCTAAAACCAGGGTTCACCATTCTAAATTGCTACAGATACATTTTGCCATTAAGAAATCATTACCATGTCGGTTTCTGGGTTTTAAGCTAGTTAACCCACTTTTTAATTTCTAAACACATTAACTGGCAGCTAGTGAAGATGTAAGTCAGCATTCGAATCATAGTCACATAATTGTAGAGTTGGAAGGGATTGCAAGAATCCAACTCTGCAATGTGCAGGAAAAGCAATTAAATCATTCATGAGAGAAGGGTGTGCAGCTTCCACTTAAAAACCTCAGAGGCAGAGATACTATAGCCTTTATCGGTGTATTATTCTACTACTATACATGTCTATCTGTCTAATCTGTCTATCTATCTGTCTGTCTGTCTATCTATCTAATAATGGTTTAGATCACAAAAAGATGGAGTTTAAATGCATTACAAAGAATCAACTGCTGTTTCCCAACTGCAACAATTCAACTTCTAAAATATATTGAAATAGCCTTTGGTTGATTACAAATCTAAAACTGAAATCTAAAAAACTTACAATATCTCCTTTGAACTTTTAATTCTATACTATTAGTCTAATGTTATACAAATTTTGAGTTCAACAGAATTTCTTTTCAATAACCATAGCGCTCAGACTTGATTGAATTCAGTAGTAGATTATGATCATTCATGGAATATTAAATATAATTACCTTTTTCAATGCATTTTTCAAAATCAACTGGATCTTTAGATACACTTTTTTCAATCCGTAACCTCTTCACTAAAGAAAATATTTTAAAAATTTTTTTATTGATTACATTGTAAGAATACTAATTCTACCTTAACATTTCCAAATTATTAATAAAATAATTCTTAGCTTTAACACAAGTGCACTTGTAGGACTGATTTCATTTTTACAATTCACAACAGAAAATTATCAGATACAGAACTGTTAAAATACAGTAGAAAGCTAGGTTATGTCAAATGTGAGGAGCATGTGAAATATGTGGTCAATATATTTCCCTCCATGTACAAAAATAATTTGTTATGAACACCTTTTGAGGATGGAAGATTGAGATATACAAAGAGGACAATGCTATAAAATATTTGGGATCATCATAATCTGGATTTGGAGAAGGCTTTTCCTTTCTTTAATTATGTTCATCCTATTTTAAGGCATACAGCAGTTTTAGGCATTTTTTCTCTGAAAACGTTAGGAAACTAAGCCACAATTTTCAAAAACATGCAAGCAAATGGGTTCTAGGGATCACCCACACAAAAGAAAATCACACACCTTTTCTATCTCCCACATAGCTGTATAGATCTACAGAACCATACACACTACAAACTAGAGTTTCCTTCTAAATCAGGGGTCCCCAACCTGTGGGCCACAGCTCACTACAGGGCCGTGACCTATTGGCAACCAGGCCACTTGAGTGGTGAGCTGTCGTGTGTGAGCATTGTTGGGTGACTCGCACGTGTGCGCGCTGTCAGGTGAATCACGCATGTGACGGCTGCCGGGCGAATCACATGTGCTGGATGAGTTGCATGTGCCACCGCCACTAGGAGAATGGCATGTGCTACCACTGCTAGGAGAATCACGGGCATAACCACCCCTGGGCGAATCGTGCATGTCGGGCAAATTGCGTTCATGACCGGCGCCAGCTGAATTGTGCACGCAACCGCATGCCAACCCAAAAAGGTTGGGGAACGCTGTTCTAAATCACTGATCAGTATTAAAAGCACTGACGAAAGCCATAATCTGTTGCTATGTGATTTATGACCATTTTTCAAACTTATGACCATTGCAGCACCACTATGGAGACATGATCAAAATTCAGATGACTCATAATTATGATGGTTGCAGTGCCCCAGGGTCACATGATTATCTCTTGCAACCTTCTGACAAGCAAAGTAAATGGGAAAGCCACATTCACTTAACAACTGTTTCTAACTTAACAATTGCAGCGATTGACAACAACTATGGCATAAAAGGCCGTAAAATGGGGTAAAATTCACTTAACATATATCTAATTTAGCAATAGAAATGTTGAGCTCAATTGTGATCATAAATTGAGAACTACCTGTAAGTCGATTTAATGATAGTTTTATTAGCATATTTATTTCATCAAAAGCTTGATAGGTTATTCTTGTTGCAAAGATCCTATTACAGGATGGTTTCATATTAATCAGAAATTAAAGATATCCATCCTAGGATACAAGTAGGAGAGAGTTCTAATGTCTAATTCTATGTTCAAAGATGTGTTTAGTTACAGATATATCAAAAAATAAATTAGGGAAAAAGCACAAGCAAACATACTCACAAAGACATGTAAAGTATTATACAGTAAAACCTCGGATTGCGAGTAATTTGTAACGTCTGCCAGTGTTTTGCAAGACGAGTAAACATTTTAAATAAATTTTAACTTGATAAATGAGTGATGTCTTCCATTACGAGTGTAGCAGAGCCCAGCTGAGGGCACCCAACAGCCAAATCAGCTTATGTTAAGTGTTTTCAGGTTTTTCTTCCCAAGACAGGAGATTACAGGGGATGCTGGTGGTAGAATTGAAAAGATCTGAGCCAGCTGCTGGAAAGAATGGGATGAAGGAATGCAGAATTTAATTATCTTTAGGTTTTTGTTTCGCATTCTGGCTCAATCTGTTCAATTTTGGATTATTGGCAACATTTGCTTCAAAATGAATCTGTGATAGTAGCCTTTTATCTATGTTAATGAGCCCTTTGCAACATTGTAGCTTTGGAGGCATTCCCTTTCTCTGCCGGCTTAGTAAAGAAAAAAATGTGTTTCTTTATTCTCCAACGTCTAGAGTGCAGCTCACTTGCTTTCTATTGCGGTTGGGGTTTTCTTGTTTTAGGTGCCATGTTATTTTATTCCTTAAGTTCCAAATCAACTGTTGGGCACAGGGGGAAGCCTGACTGGCAGGTGGAATGGAAAGGAAGGAAAGGGAAGGAGAGGAGAGAGTGAAAGGGAGAGTGAGGAGGGTTATGGAACGAATCATCTGAGTTTCCATTACTTCTTATGTGAAAATTTGATTTGATATACAAGTGCTTTGGATTACAACCACGGTTCCGGAATCAATTGCAATCCAAGGTTTTACTGTAATGGGAATTGCCTCTGCAACTCATATTAATAATAAGAAATACTTTCCTATAAATATAGTATGTAAAAATATTATTAAAAAGTCAAAATGTCTATACAGTATTTCCAAGAAATACTATAAATGCATGAGTAATTTTTCATTATATAATGTATATAAGTATATTATGGAATAATAGTACATTTAGTATATAAAATTGCAGAAAAGACACACAATTTGAAAACATAAACATATTATAACTTACCTAAGTAACACTGAACTGTGAGTTTGCTAATGGTCACACATTTATGAAAATAAATAATAAATTCCTGAGGAAACATCCCAGTTGTGGTCCAGAAAGTTTCAGATCGCCTATTAGGAGAGAATAAAATGCAGTTGTACATCATAGGTAATATATGAAACTGTGGTTTCAACTTAGTTAAACAAAACATGGTTTAGCACAATATTCACTCATATGGGTGGATGAACCTACCCATATTTCTAAGCCTAACTTTCAAAAAGTTGCTTTGGGAATAACCCAAAAATACAGAAAAATGTACTTTTCTTTGAGCTTTCTATGGAAAAGGAAGCTATATTATTGTAAGCTGCCTAGGGGCTCTCCACAGTGGAATAGATGGCAAATAAATTTAATAAAAATACAAACAATAGTGTAAATATAATGCAGCAAACAAATTTCTAAAATCTTGAATTCAGTCACCATTGTTGAGTCTTGGCCTTTTCTGAAATCAGTGCTTTTCCACTTTATTTTTCCACAGGCAGTGTTTTTCCACCTTCCACTTTTCCACAGTCTTTTTCCCCTTCCACTTTCCCCCAATGTTTTCCCACCTTCCACTTTTCTACAGGCAGTGTTTTTCCATCTTCCACCTTCCACTTTTTCAGTTTTCCACCTTCCACTTTTCCAGTGTTTTCCACCTTTCACTTATCACTTTTCTTTCCACAGAGTGTTTTCCCACCTTCCACTTTTCTATAGGCAGTGTTTTTCCATCTTCCACTTTCCACTTTTTCACAGTTTTCCACCTTCCACTTCTCCACAGTGTTTTTCCACCTTGACAACTGTAAGATGACTTTAACAATCACAATGTAAAAACAACAACAACGTTTCTCCACCTTCCACTCAATTCCCCAATTCTGGGGGCTGAAGTCCACCCATCATCTTCTCCCAGGCGGCGGAAGGGCGTCCCGAGGAATCAGTCAACCCTTTCAATGGACAAAACCACCCCGAAAGACTCACGGCTCACCCGTCAATGATGTTTTCCGGCGGGTACATTTCATCACTTGACGTTGCTAAAATAACCTCGGCTCCCTCGGAGCTGAGGCAGTAGTCCGTAAACTTCATCCCTGCTCAGCCCCTGCAAAGCGCCGCCTCGAAGCGTCCCTTCTTCTCCCTCCTACCCGGCCGCTGACTCCGTTGCTTAGCAGCACCTAGCGCGAAGGCCCGGAAGTGGCGTCCTCAAATCTGGTTAGATCATTTGTGGTTCAGGACGTCGTATTGAAATCGAGCAGCGAAGGAGAATCACGTAATGGTAGCGTGGAAGGAACGGCCAGGACCGTCCAGTTTCACGGGTGTCCAAGCTTGGCAACTTTAAGAGTTGCGGACTTCAACTCCCAGAATTCCCAAGCCGATTCTACTGGCTGAGGAATTCTGGAA
>JANHFO010002415.1:61288-72367 GCA_032468095.1 Pareas carinatus | reverse complement strand
AATTCTCGACTTATGGCAGTTCACTTAGTGACCATTCAAAGTTACAGTAGTACTGGAAAAAGTGACTAATGACTGTTTTTCAAGTTCATAACCGCTGTAGCATCCGCATGGTCATGTGATCAAAATTCACTGGACCACTGACTCATTTCTGATGGTTGCACTGCACTCTTCTGAAGTGCTAAGATTCACTTAACAACCATGTTAACTAATTTAACAACTGCAGTGTTTCACTTAACAGCTGTGGCTAGAAAGGTCATAAAATGGAGCAAATTTTGCTCAATGAGTGTCTCAGCAACATTAATTTTGGCCTCAATTGTGGTTGTAAGTCGAGGACTACCCATAGTGGGAAAGAAAAAGTGCAAATGTCTGCCCTGAAATTGGATATTTCGCCATTTTTGTATCAGGCTTACGTGCCCCTCTAATCCAATAGACCTCTTAGTGGTTTATATTTGTTTCTTACAATAAGAATATTAAAACAATAAGACTGTATAACAAAATCATAATTTCAATAGCAAAAGAAACGTTGCATAGAGCTTAAATCCACCCAGGACAATAACATCTAATCCTCTTTCAAGCCTTTCTAAAAATATATGTATATATTTTATGGCTTTCTTAAAATATAACAAACTAAGGTTAATCTAACCACAAGAAGAGCGGCCCAGCCAGGGTACCATTTCATAAGCCTTGGACAATGTCTGAAAGAAAGAAACTGGAGGGCGCATACCCTACTCAACCTCATCGTTCCTCATAATTGTGTGACAATCCATAGTTTGTTATTTTAAATTTTTTTCAATTCCAAAGATGTCTCTTCATATAACCATCCTTGTTAAAATTTAGTTCTTTGGGGCAAGGAAATGAAGCTTTCAGTTATGTAGCAATAACAGCTTAATTGGTGTACTGTTTAGCATTTCTAACACGTGTTAAGAAAATTTTAAGTAGCTTTGGCTTATTTTAATCTTTTTTGTGTGCCCTTTGGTGTATAGAACAGCTTTAATTTTAATGCGATGTTATTTTTATATAGGTAACCCAGGAATCAAAAATAAAGGCGTTAGGTATCTGCGTCCTTTCAAGAAGTTAAACTATTTGGATCTCTCTGGGACTGGCCTCGAGGTAAAAATAAGTGTTTACTTTGTTTAGCGTCTAGGTTTAGGCACATGTATATTTACACAAAACACACACAGACGCATACTCTGTACACTCTCACATATAAAACAGTCAACATTTCTGTCATGTCATAAGTCTTGTCATTGACTTTGTTGTTTTATAGAATGGGTGGATTCACATATTAAACTTAAGTTATGATTTGTTTTAAACATTGCCAGGAAACCTGCTGATAAGATCTGGCAGTGTCAGTGTGCTTTGAATCCGTTCTGTAAAACAGTGTCATCTGTTGGGGCCTCCTCAGTCATTGCACAATACCCTGTGGTATTCTCTGGAGATCCATGTGCCACCCACCCTAATTATACTCCATGAGGTGGTGAAATCTTTGTTCTAGACCTTGGAGTAGCGTGAGAGCCCCTATAAGATTTTGCTTGCTATGATTTTGTTTTGTTTTAACAAGATCTTCGAGATACATATCATTTCTTTCCACCCAGAATCATCTGGAGTTAGGCGTTCTTTCAATCATTATAAATAAATAAATAAAATCCATGTGGCCATCTCATTGCACTAAACTATGAATCATTGCTTACAACAAAAAGGCTACATTTAAACAATTTGCTAAGCCAAACCGTTAGATATCACTGTATGATTTGAACACAGCCAATCTATTTTGGTTTCTCTTTATTGCTAGGAGACAAAAGAAGTCATTGATCAAATCCAAATGCTAATAGGCCTAGTCCATTCAAAGATCCCTTTGAAAGAATTTGACCATAACAGATGCAAAACAGAAGGCTGGGCAGAGCAGGTACTTCCTAAATTATCAATATCTATTTTTAATATATAATAGTAAGATGAGTTTGGGAGTCTGAATGTTTTGAAATTTTTAGGCACTGATGAGGTAATAAATAAAGAAATGTATTCTTTTTTCACGCTTAAATATTTTATTCATAAAATATAATTGCAAGATATGATGAAGTACAGACAAAATGTAACATTGTTTATATAATCAAAAAAGAATATATAAAATAATAATAGTAAATGAATAGCATTTGAAGAAACAATCCATAATATATTAATATAGAACTAGCTCAATCCTTTGACATATCATTAAATCTAGCATATAGATGTTGATGTTCGATCTTCTCAGTTCTTATATAGTATATTATTTCAGTATGAGAGTTGTATAATAGATTATTAATATTATGTTATTTAAATGTCTTAAAGTAATATTTATAGATGTGGATATTCTATCAATGTTAATTGCAGTTTTGGATACTAATATCACAAGTATTTTTATATATTATAATGTAATATATTGCAAAGCCCTTCTTTGAGGGAGATAGGTGGTTTAAAAATATAAATAATGATTATTTAACAAGAAATGTATTTTTAAATGAATTATGACTTTTGGTTTAAGAATAAAAAATGTAGTTATTACAGAGATTATAATGCATTATAATTCTTTCAATTCAGTCAACTATCACTTTTTTTGACAGTAATGACTTTTGTTCATCCTAAGTATAATTTATGCACAATTAAGCAATACTACATTTTGCATTTAGGTTGATTGTCATACAAAATAACATAGAAATTTTAGCTTTATCGGTATACTCACTATTGAAATTAACTTTTTCAGGTTATCTTGCAGTGGAAACATGCAGTCCTAGAAGCAGTTAACCCCAAAGAAAGTATAAAATCTAGACTAGCAGCTCAACATTTCTGTAAGTAATTGAATAAAGACAGTTGTTTCCAAACTGAAACTACTTTTAAAAATTGAGGTATATTTTTGCTCACTGAAGCTGTGAGCCAAAGAGGCAGTTCATGCACAGACGGTAACGATTAACTTGAAATAGATTTTTTTAACTTCTCTGTCTTTATGGAATAAGATTCCTCCTTTCCTCAGGCTTGATTTAAAATGACTAGAAGAATTAAAGCAATAGTCCTTTGAAGATTTGGAAGCCTTAAAAATGTTTTATCGATATAAGTTAATGTTCTTTTCTTGATGCTGCTGGCCAAAACCTAACAACATAAAAATACTGTTGTGGCCACTTCATGAGAGGGTTTCTGTTTTTGGTGTTGTTTGCAGATGGAAAAAGACCCAGAGCAGAAAGATCTCCAGAATCGCTGTTAGGGGAAAAGAAAAGAGAAAATTATGAGAACTTGCAGTTTTACAAAGAAAGAACAGAGATATCAGATAATCCTTTACCGCAAAGAGACATGGAGATGATCGAAGAATTACAGAAGAGAAGAAGAACTGCAGTTGGGCAGAAAAAGCGCCACCTTCAATCAGAACTCTTTAGCTTTTCACAGACAGAATGGGACATGCTAAACTCTTATTGAATAAAGCAAACCGTTTAAACTGATTGGCTGAAGTTCAGCTTTGTCTCTCTGAAAAGAAACTTGGAAAATAAATGGTGCCTTCTATTTTTGTAGTTAATGGGCTGGAAAGAAGTCAACTTGAAACTACTGTAAAGAATATGAAATACTCACTATACTTCTGGCCATGCAATAAACGAGCATTTTACAATGTTTAGGCAAACATAAGGTAGGCGCACCGAGAAACTGCTGGAAATGATACCAGCTATGATTCATTTTTGCCTCGGGTGTTGATTTTTGTCGGGCGTCTTAATTCATGCAAGTCATTCTTACGTGATGTAACCTCTTTGTATGTTGTATCTGAAGAAATAGGGCAAGACTTGACCACAAGGAATGAGATATTATACAGTAAACAAAAGGACTGAAAAGTGTTCTTGTTGAACTGTTTATGTAAACTGCAATGTTCAAAAATATATGTTTGTACTTTTATAAAAAAACAACCGAATAGAAGACTGCTGGTGCAGTTTCATGTTTCAAAGTTTGACCTTTCCACATTATATCCTCTCCCAACCCAAGCACATCCAAAAACAAGAAGGGTTGGTTTTATTTTCTTCGCTAAATGAGGCTTTAAAACACAGGCGCTTGCAGTATTGATAGGTTCCCTGCCAAAATTGAGCAAGTTTGGCTTACAGGTGAATAAAAGCAGCACGCGGAACAGCAGTCAAGTGGCGTCTTGAGGTCAAAACTAATAACAGATTTGTCAGTCAGTTCAAAGTCAGGATTGCAAGGTTCACAAGTCGGGAAACATGGGGTGGGAGATAAGCAGTGGTTGTCCTTGCTGCTCCATTTTAACAGAAGCAGCCCAGATGTAGCTCATTCAGTAGGGTGAGACTCCTTCCACACAAGCAGTCCCACAGGATGCGTTTGCTCCCCTCTCTTTATAGCCCTTTAAACTCTTGTGTTGGGATGCTATTTCCACGCTATTTCCAGAGAGTGAGGGCAGCTGAGTTTGCTTTTTTTTCTCTGGTAGCCCATCTGGTGGTGCTGGAGCTGACTGCTTGCGGTTGGTCCCCTACACCTGCTAATGTGAAATTATATTATTAAAGATTACAGGTAATCCTCGATTTACAATTGCAATTGAGCCCAAAATTTAAGTGAGACATTTGTCAAGTGAGTTTTGCCCCATTTAAAGACCTTTTTTGACACAGTTGTTAAACAAATAACTGCAGTTATTGTTAGTAGCACCATTGTTAAGTGAATCTGGCTTCCCCATTGACTTTGCTCGTCAGAAGTTTGCCAAAACTGATCATGTGACTCAGGGACACAGCAATTTCCATAAGAAAATACTTTTTAATTCTTTTTAAAAATGAGAGGGTGGGATTTTGCAAGCTGGAGAGGGAACTACAGTTATCCTTAATTTACAACCACAGGATTGAGATTTTGGTCACTAGGTGATGAAATTGTAAAGCGAGACATCTTGTGATTGCATCACTTAACAACAGCCATCTCAGTAATCCCAGTTGCTGTTTTTAAGGTGATTTTACTGGCTGTTAGCCAAGAACTCACTCCAAATTGTGACTGGGCAATGGTTAGAATGCAGAATTGCAGACTTTCTCTGCCCACTGCCAGGAGTTCGATTTTACTGGCTTGAGGTTGACTCAGCCTTCCACCCCTCTGAGGTTGGTAAAATGAGGACTCAAGATTGTGGGGGCAATATACTGACTCTATAACCCGCTCAGAGAGTGCTGTGAAGCCCTGTAGAGCAGCATACGAGTCTAAGTGGTATTGCTATTGCAAATATAATATTGCTTGAGCTTCCCTTATTTTAAAAGGTGTGCATTCTGAGAGCATGCATCCTGTTCCATACAGTCTTCAAAAACCTTTGGTGCAGCCATTTGTACCAAATTATGATATCCAATATGATAGAAAAGGATCAGAAATATTGGAAATGTACAAAATATATTTATTTGAATCCAATTTTACTTTGTTTTGATCCCTCCATTGAAGACCTGTACACCAAACAAGCAAAAAAGAGAGCAGTGAAAATAATTATCGACCCCTCACTTCCTGGATATGGTTTGTTTCAACTTCTTCCCTCTAGACACCGATACATTGCAAACCAAAGCAACTAGACACAAGGATAGTTTCTTCCCCCATGTCATCAACCTGCTAAATAGCTGACTTACACGATACTGTTAATGAGGAGGATGCTTTGTGACATGATGACATGATGAATGTACTTATGATTGTGATAGTATTCATGGTTGGGATCGCCGTATGTCGATTGCGGCTTATTTGTGTTTGACAAGATGAATGTACTTTATGACTATGAATGTATCTTATGTTTATATATACAAATGATTATGCTTATATATACAATTATTATACTTATTTGTTTTTGTAGATTTTCACGAGTACTGGTATGTAGGTCTAGGTATGTTCGAGTCTTTTCCCGTGTAGGATAGAGAATATCTTGGCGACGTTTCGGCGAGGTCTCACTCGCCGAAACATCACCAAGATATTCTCTAACCTACACAGGAAAAGACTCGAACACACCTAGACCTACAATTAGTGTGTTATACTTAGATATACAATTATTATGCTTATATTTACAAACGATTATGAATGTATCTTTGATTGTAATCACAGTTTGTTTGTTGTACGTATGTAGGTATAGAACATATACTCTGGAGACAAATTCTTTGTGTGTCTAGACACACTTGGCAAAATAAATTCTGATTCTGGAGTATGACTCCTGACCTGCCGATCTAAATATCAAACATGGCTCTTCTCTATATTTAAACACTTCTCTCATAAACAACTTAAGTTGATATAAGTTCACAACCTTTGATTTACAAATAAGAAGTTGCTTGATTGGTACATGAGCATCTGTGCAAGATTTGAAGATTATAAAACAGAGTTTAAACAAGTCACTGATCCAGAAACAGCAGTGTTAGGCTCTATGACAAACTGGATGAAAACCAAAATCCTCTGTTCCATCATGGATGAGTGGCTTCATTGTGAGAACTAGATTAATGCAGTGCAAAACAAGTGGCTCCTGCAACCAAGCAAGGCAAATGCTGTAAAGAGCAACAACACTGTATATAACATTCTTTGTGAGGTCCCTTTAAAATTATTTGCGATTCTACAACAGTGTGGTTCTCAGTGGATTTTTTATCTTCTCAAAGTTATGGTCATCATCTCTTCATCTTGTACAGAAGTATTCATCAGACCAGTCAAAGCAGTGTTGTGTTCCATCTCGGCAAAAACTTCTAGGAATGCAAGTGCAATAATCATGGAAGACCACCAGGGTACAACTCCAAGACTGAGGTCCACAAGGAGGACAGTTGGCTTCTGCAAGATTAAAAAAAGAAAAGGAAAACCACACATGAACACAATTCATAAGACGTTTCTTTCCAAAAAATCATACAATGGTTAGTGGGGAATCCTACCTATGTGTCCCCCCACACACCAAGAATTGTGAAAGGTTGGCTGTGGGCAATTCTTACTTAGACCTATGAGAACTCTAGCCCTAACACATCTGAAAGACTCAAGATTGGAGAAATCTGGTGCCAAAGAAGACTCTTGAGTCTTTTAAATATATTTATGTCGATCCATTCTCTTGGTCTTATTTACAAGGCGATTTCAGGAAAAATCCTGCTGATCAGTTAATAACATGGCAACACAGCACTTTACATTTCATAGTGCTTCCTAGTCAAACGTTATCGATGAACGTGATCAATCAGTTTTGTATTATTCCTTCAACATATTAGGCCTGTCTGGTGTGGCTGGGCATGTACAAAAAGAAAAGCAATGCATAAAGGTATTTTTTTTAAAGCCTTAGTGGGAGCTGTTCAATTTATAATAATATTTATCCATAAACTCTGACTTATGACCTCAACATGGAGATGAGCACCAACCCGTATAGTCAGCACCAACTAGAGATGGGAAAATCCACAGAAACTCTTTTCCTTTCCTTATGGAACTAGATAATCATTTTCTCATCCATTGGCTAGAAAGTAAAAAGATCTGCATAAGGAGGAACATCAGCTAGGCAGGAATGCACCAGCCAGAACTACCGTGTTTCCCCGAAAATAAGACACTGTCATATTAATTTTTTCACCCAAAGATGCGCTAGGTCTTATTTTCAGGGGCTGTCTTATTTCAACACCGAGACCGCCCAGAAATGGAAGTCCGAGGCCTTATTATCTGGGAGGTCTTATTTTCGGGGGATGCCTTATATTTCAGTGAGAGGCAAAACTGTAAGTAAGTCTTATTTTCGGAGGATGTCTGGCTTTCAGGGAAACAGGGTATTACCTTTTGGTGAGCAAGGCATTTCAGGCTAGTCACCACAGCAATGTCTCCTAAGTTCTACAGCGTTTTCTATATTGGCAATGATTGGGCTTTAAACTGCGGGACAGTGTAATTGCTATATTGGCAAGATACATATTCAATCTTCCTTCTGCATTTGTCTTTTCCATAATTGCAACATTCAGAAATTGTTGCTGCACCTCTGTTGGATCTGGATAGTAAATTATAATATATACAAGTACAGACAACTGCAATGGAGTTCTGTTTTTTATTTTAATAATTTATTTTTATATTAGCCTAACTATCAGAATAGCAAATATATGAGAGCATCAAATGCTATTTCTTCAGTAAGTCGATAAGATTTAAACATAAATTATGAAACAGTGAAAATGTGTCTTCAGTGTCTTTTCCCTGGCTAGACAATAGTTGAATCATGCCAAACATAAAAAATACAGTACATGAACAATTTGACTTAAGGTTATTTAATTGGCTAGCTTTATGGCTTCCAGTGAATGTACTTAAGCAAAGGTTTTTTTGCAGATCTAAGCAGCATTGTTCGTTCGTTAAGCAACTCTTGTACAAATGTAAGAGTCCAAGACTGTCATGTATCTATTAAAAATCTTTTCAGCTATTTGACTTAAGTAGGGTTACCTGTTCTAGCAATACTGAACAGC
This sequence comes from Pareas carinatus, assembly GCA_032468095.1. Lineage (NCBI taxonomy): Eukaryota > Metazoa > Chordata > Lepidosauria > Squamata > Pareidae > Pareas > Pareas carinatus. The sequence goes on along the minus strand of JANHFO010002415.1, from coordinate 63,965 downwards.
CTTTAAAAGTGTTTATTATTGTTTCATATGCATCCTCTAATTCAAAATTGCATTTGGACCCTTTATGCGTTTTAATTTTATATGAACTAAAGCATAAGAAGAAATGTCTATCCTACCTGCCCTGAAGGTCATCTTTAGAGAAGCTGTTCTGAAAATCCTCCCAGTCTGGCTTCTCAGTGGCAGCTCCCAATTGTGGGATTTCCTCCCCACTGACATATTCTTAGCACTTATTGTATTGTCTTATTTCTAGGTGGCAAAGATGAGTTCATTTTCTCAGTTCTTTTAATAAACCTGTATATTAATTTTAAAGATACTGTATATGTTACATAGGGACTTTTAAGTACTCTGCTAGCTGCTTTTATTGTGTATTGTTTAAGTATATATGTATTTGTACTTACATATTTACTTATTTGCTTACTGGAATGTCTGCACTCCGATAATGTAGTGCAATTTTTGCCAGGGAAGGTTTGAAGGACAACATTCCAAGTTCAAAAACAATGAACTAAGAAATGTCCTTAATGTGATACATTTATACTCACAGGGCTCGATTACTTGAAAGGCTACCTGTCTCCTGTTATTTCAGCCATCCAATGCCCTCCATTAAACGTTGTCATCTTATGGGAGAAAGGAAGCATGCCTTCTCTTGTCACAGCCACTGCCTTCTAAAGCAGCATCTCCCTCCCCCCAGAGATATGTATGGCTTCCACCCTCCTTGGTTTCCATTAGTCTTATTTTAATGTAAAGGCTGTTTTAGCCTAATTTCAACTTTTGTATTGCATATATTGTAAGCCACTCAGAAACCTTCTAGAATTAGGCTGCTTTAACAAATGAACAAGCAAATCAATCAATAAAACATTTTTAAGGACAGAAAGACCTTACATGGGTATTGATTCATATAAAAAAAACTCAAACAAAAAGACAAAAACAGCAACTGGGTCAGGGTGTTTATCCTTTCACAAAACATCTATTGTGTGGGAGATATGTCTTCACCACAACTGTTGATTTCTAAATGAATCACTGGGCATATGCCCCCAATCCTTTTATTTCCTGAAAATGCCTTGAGGTTTATTTAAAAATAAAACTTATGCTTGAGTTTTGTGTTTTGCCTTGCAACATGTCAGTTTCTTCTTATTTATTTTTTTAAAAAGTGTTAAATCAAGATCCCAGTAAGCCTTTCAACTTCCTGCAGAAGCTACAGAGTGAGAAGTTTGAAGTTTGTGTCAGATTTATATAATACAGGTCCAGATCAATAACAAAGAAGTGTTTGATGAAATTCCAGTTACTGGTAAGCAAAAAGGTTCAAGGACTGGTAAGCAAAAGGAAAATCAAACTACATGAGATGCTGACTGATCAGTGTTGAAACCAGGAGACAAGTCAGATTCATAATCACATAGTCTGATAGAATTTGTTCAGCATGTTTAGAAAGCAAAGCACTTTACTCTTTCATCTTGTTCATCTTTCCATTCAGTTTTTGTTGGAACTAGATTTAATCTTGTTTTAATTTTACATTGAAACTTTCTTGAGTGAAGAACAATTTTTAAGATTACTAAATAAATCCTTTGTGTAGATACAGGCAGTCCTCGAGTTACAACAGTTTGTTTAATGACCATTCAAAGTTACAATAGCACTGAAAAAGTGACTTATGACTGTTTTTCACGTTTATGACTGTTGCAGCATACCCATGGTCACATATTCAAAATTCAGATGCATGGCAACTGACTCATATTTATGATGGTTGCAGTGTCCTGGAGTCATGTGATCACCTGCAATTTCCTGACAAGCAAAGTCAATGGGAAGCCAGGCTCACTTAACAACCATTTTACTAATTTAACAACGACAGGGATTCACTTAATAACAATGGCAAGAAAGGTCATAAAATGGGACAAAACTCAGCAACAGAATTTTTGGGTTCAATTGTGACTGTAAGTTAAAGCTGACCTGTACTCTTAATATAGAATGAAGGTTAAGCTACAGTGATTTTATTAAATTCACTTTGCAAGATTATAAGTAGAGATGAATCTTATTGTGATTGTAGAAACATTAATAACTTTCATTCAGTGATTACTTTATATCCATTATCCATACTCTAATCTATTCAGACACGTCTGTTTGAACCAAATGATCCAATACTGAATGTGTATACTGTAATCAAAATGCCACAACAGGGCTTCCCAATCGGGGATGCGAGACAATATTCTAGGAGGTATGAACACTTGGGTTTAGAAGTTTCAAAATTATTGTGTATATCCATTCAAGGCATTACTTTTGCAAGTGGTAGGAGAATATATCAGAAGCATTCTAGGGGGTGGAGTATAGAAAAGTTTGGGAATCACTGTGCTACAACCATCCTGAATGGAGAAGCCATGGAATTGTGAACATTAAAATATATGGCAGTCTCACACACATACACATGAATTAGCTTACTTCTCTGTGCACAATAAAATGGCTGTATGGATTGTTGCGATATAGGGTTTCCTGCCTGGGCAGGGAATTGGATCAGAAGACCTTCAAGGTCCCTTCCAACTCTGTTATTCTGATAGTATAGCAAATTGAATTTTCTGAGAAGAGATTTAAAATATGATATCGATCACAAGTTTTATTTTTATTTTATTTATTTTATTTTAATCAAATTTCTATACCGCCCCTCTCCCAAAGGACTCGGGGCGGTGTACAGCCA
>JANHFO010002415.1:15425-26969 GCA_032468095.1 Pareas carinatus | reverse complement strand
ACCCCAAGACTGGTTACTGCCTCATCTTGGGTCCCTGAATGTCCTCCTTCCTCTGTTAACTATCTGGGGTGATTTTAGGACCTGGAATGGTCCCGATCTACTAAACATTAAATGGTTCGGTCTGGAACATCTCAGACCTGCCACTTGCTGTATACACTGGAAGTCCAAGATATTTGTATTGTTGTTAGCATGTTTATTAGTACAAAAAATCATTTACCCTGTTGTCCTTTAAAGAACTTTTTTCTAAATGTTCAAGCAAAAAATAGTCCCAGTATGATTTAACAAACTAATGAAAACAAGACAATTCCATCTTATGGTCTATAAAGTAAAGCTATGGGGAAAAAACTCACATGAAAGGGGAAAGTAAAGCAAGCAAATTCAGACGCTAATTCTTAGCATTTTAACATTCTTTTAGAGATCAATCCAAATGGAAATGAACTGTTCACACTTCAAACAAGCACCTCTGACAAGGATACCACAATCATCAACTCCTACAAGTGTAGTCAAGTTGGCAGTTCCTTGCCATCTGCTGCTGCTGCTTTGGTTTTATTTACAGAACTGTTGATTACAGTAGGCTTTGTGTGTGATACTTGATTTACAGGGAAACATTAAACAATACTGTCATGTTAGCTGCTGTCATGCTGAAATATTTTTTCTTGAATGAAAGTCCTTGGTCTAGGCTGTGGCCATGACAGCACTACATATAGCAGAGTGAAACCAAGAGGAAGGATCAAACTGTAGTAATTTTCCAGCAGTCTATTGGAGTACTCTCATAAATTAGTGGAATCTTTGTCAACTTTGAACATCTAAAATTAGCCCCAAGAGATACATTCCCATCTCCTTAGTCTCATATCTAAGTATTTATATAGAGCTTCAGACACAGTAGTATTTGTACATCAGTAATCTGTTATGGTATATGCATAAAAATGTACACAGTAAAAGAATTACATGGCAGAAATCATATGTAGCAGGTTCAAATTATATGTTTACTACAAGATATACTGTGTTTAGAAGAAATCAAGTCACTTTCCTGATCAGAGTTTTCATTCTAATGAATAAATCAACATGTCTGGTTGACTGATTCCATATTTCAATAAAATATATACATTTAACAGTTATACAATTATATAATACAGTTATCAGGTTTTCAAAAAGGAAAAGCTCATTCATGAATGTTAATTTATCATTAGCTATGCTGGCATTAAAATATGATTTACTTCTTTATTCCTACAGTGTTGGATAACAATCTCAAGATATATACAGGGTTACCCTTCAGCATCCATTGTGTGGGTAGCAAAATCTAATGATTGGTAGTGGATCAAAATGGTACTTAATAGATGCCTTAGGCTAGTGTAATCCTGACTGGCTTCTTCAGCCTCCATTCTTCTTTTGCCTCTCCAAAGAGGTAGACAAAGCTGTGCATATAACATCCTGAAGGAAATACACTATATATATTCATAGATGTATTCATATAGTTTCTGTCAGGGTACAAGCTTAACTTGAGGAGTTGATATCTTTCAAATGTTTATTACCCATTGGATCAGGAGTTGCTGCAGTATTACTGATCGGATCTGCACAGGTACTGTATAGTAGAATGTGTACTCCTGAAATTTGGTAGACTGTCTTTTTGTGAAGTAGTAGGAATTGTTCTCTGTTTACTGTCATCCTTCTCTGCTGTGCTCTGAGACAAAATTGTGTTGGAGAAAATTCCAAGAACAATAATGGAAGTATGAACTACCTTGTGCTACAACTCAAACTCACATCTCCTTGGTTTATTTGCAAGTTCAAAAGCTCTGTGTTTTGTATAGTTCATATTTATTTCCATCTCTCTCACTGTTAACATATTCCCTGGTAGGCAGAGATGTGTTATGCTTTCAAATGTCTAAATCAGTGTTTCTCAACTTTGGTGACTGTAAGATGGGTGAACTTCAACCCCCAAAATTCCCCTTCTGGAAGTTGAAGTCCACCCATCTTAAAGTTACCAAGGTTGAAAAACACCGGCCTAAATGATACAGCAAACAAAGCATAAATGAGAAAGTGAATGAACTTATTCTTGTTGCCAACATATTTTTGTTGAAAACTTTAAGTTGCTATTGGATTTGAGTACCAAGATGTGCCCTTTTCAAAGATAGCTTAAATCTGTGTCCTCTGCCCAGCCTTTTTGTTGACTTGACATTAATCAAGTCATACTTTCACCATTCTCCTTTAGTGTCAGTCAGGCTGTTTATTTCCATACATTCCAGTATAAATAGATAATATGTCAGCAAATTTGAAAGCAACTGAAACTTTGCATTCCTCAAATGTTGATATCTCACAAGTATGCTTTCCTCAGAAATGAATAGTTTTGCAAATCATCACACCTGCACAGTTACTCACTCAGCATTCCATTCCTCTTGTGAACCAGCACATTTAGAATGTCTAACCTGCTTTAGATTGATAGGTAATAAATCATTTCTACTCCCAATACCCAGTTGGTGACACTGCACTAGTCCTGAGGCAATTAAATATTTGAGTCCTTGTACCAAGACCACCTTGGACAAAAATATTACCATCTGTTTCATACCAGTAGAACAATTCATTATGCTTACAAGGTCATCTCTACAAAAGTCTATGTAGCAAAATATTGCTGGAGACTCAACAATATGGCAATCTCAACCCTATATCCATAATAAGTGAGAGCAATCATGCCATCTATATGGGTGAATTTGTCCATTGCACTATTTCTCCAATACAACTCCACACACCCCAAAACCAATAACATTTTTCTCATTTGCTTGGAAGCCTAGCCATTATATTTTTTTTAAAAAATACCTCAGTTATTCATCTCTCTCTTTCAAAAATAAAGATTTTTAATAATAATTACATACATCTCTGATGCCATTTTATCTCCAAATGTCAAATCTATAGATTCTACATTGATATTAGCATCACGTAGATGGACAGAAAGCTAAAGCTTTGATGCAAACCCCTATCCTTTCTCGACAAAGAGGGAATGTTGTCTGCTTCCTTTTATTTATAGGTGGATTAAAAATTTATTTATTTATTTATTTATTTGTACTTTTGTACCGCCCTTCTCCCCGAAGGGACCCAGGGCGGTGTACAGCCATTTAAAACAATACGAACGTACAATGTTTAAAAAATAATTAAAAAGATATAATTTATGTGGCTGAAAATTTAAAAACCAGAAAATAAAACCAATTTATAGCTGGATATGAATTTAAAATATATAAAATTATCCTTTCATAAGCGGAAAGAGGGTGCGAGTTAAGTCAAGCCGGCCTGGGTGAAAAGGTACGTTTTTATGGCACGGCGGAAAACAAGGAGGTCAGAGATAATACGAATCTCTGGGGGAAGGTCATTCCAGAGGGTAGGAGCTGCCACAGAGAAGGCTCCCCCCTGGGGGTTGCCAGCCGACATTGTCTGGCCGACGGCACCCTGAGGAGGCCCTCTCTGTGGGAGCAAACAGGTCGGTGGGAGGTTTTTGCTGGCAGAATGGAGGCCCTGTAGATAACTGGGTCCTAAGCCATGGAGCACTTTAAAGGTCATAACAAGCACCTTGAAGCACGCCCGAAAGCCCACCGACAACCAGTGCAGCTCGTGCAGGAAAGGGGTCACATGGGCCCTATCACTGGCCCCCATAACACCCCGCATGGCCGCATTCTGTACCAGTTGGGGCTTCCAGACGTGACCCAAGGGGAGCCCCATGTAGAGAGCATTACAGTAGTCTAGGCAGGCCATGACGAGTGCCTGAGTGACCGTCCACATGGAGTCGCGATCTAGAAAGGGACGCAACTGGCGTACCAGGCGGACCTGGTAAAAAGCCCCCCTGCTGACGGCTGCCACATGATCTAACAAGGACAGCCGTGCATCCAGGAGGACACCCAAGTTGCAAACCCTTTCCGTTGGGGCCAGGGTCTCGCCCCCAATAGCCAGCGATGGAACAAGCTGGCTATATCGCGATGCCAGCAGCCACAGCCACTCAGTCTTGGAGGGATTGAGCTTGTATCTGTTGTGCCCCATCCAGATCTGCACGGCCTCCAGGTACTAGGACATCACCTCAATGGCATCGTTGGGGTGGCCTGGGGTGGAGATGTACAACTGAGTATCATCAGCGTACTGATGGTACTCCACTCCAAAGCCATGGATGATCTCACCCAGCAGCTTCATATAAATGTTGAACAGGAGAGGCGAGAGGATCGACTCCTGCAGCACTCCACAAGTGAGGCCCCGCAGGGTCGACCTCTGCCCTCCTGTCAACACTGTCTGCATCCGGCCAGAGAAGTAGGAGGACTGAAGCCAGACTGGAGTGGATCTAGATAGACAGTTTCATCCAGGTACCCGGGAAGCTGTTGTGCAACCACGCACTCAACAACCTTCGCCACGAAGGGAAGGTTGGAGACAGGACGATAATTACTTAAAACAGCTAGATCCAGTGAAGGCTTCTTGAGAAGGGGCCGCACCACTGCCTCCTTCAAGGCGGTTGGAACAACACCCTCATCCAAGGAGGCATTCACAATACCCTGGATCCAGCCTCGTGTCACCTCCCGGGAGGCCAGCACCAGCCAGGAGGGGCACGGGTCCAGTAAACATATGGTTGCCTTAAGTCGCCCCAGGATCCTGTCCATGTCATCGGGGGCCATAGTCTCAAACTCATCCCAAACAATGTTCTCAAGACCGGCATCTGTCACTCCGCCCGGACTAACCCAGTCAGAGTTCAAACCATCCTGGATCTTCGTTATCTTCTCCTGGAAATAACCTCTAAACTCCTTCACTGAACCCTGCAAGGGGTCGTTTACCTCTCCAAATGGAGAGAACGGGCCATCTCAAACAGGGCAGTGGGGTGGTTATCCGCAGATGCGATCAGAGCAGAGAAGTAATTAGTTTTAGCCACTCTGATCGTGCCTAAATAGGCCTTAATATAGGTCCCAAGAGAAGATCGATCAGATTTGGAGCAGCTGGGCCTCCAACTACTCTCTAGGCACTTCATCTCTTTCAGCTCCTCGGAAAACCAGGGGGCCGAGTGAGTCAGCGTCGGGTCAGAGGCCGCAAAGGCACAACCTTATCAAGGGCATCGCCTGCCACCCTATTCCAGGCACCCGCGAGCACCTCGGCTGAGCCATAGGACAAGGCTTCAGGAAAAGGCCCAAGCTCCATCTGGAACCTATCCGAGTCTATCAGGAGCCTGGGGTGGAACCACTTGGTCTGTTCCGTCTCCCTGCAGTAGGAAGTGGTGGTACGGAAGCTCAACCGAAGGAGGAAATGACCTGACCATGACAAGGGCTCAACCACTATATCCCCTCAACTCAGATCATTTAACCACTGTTCAGAGGCAAAAACTACATCCAGCGTGTGTCCCCCCCTGAGTGCGTGGGTCCCTGAATTACTTGGTTCAGGTTCACGATCGTCATGGTAGCCATGAACTCCCGAGCCACCTGTGATGCCCTGCCTACAGATGGCAAGTTGAAGTCTCCCATGACTAAAAGTTTGGGAGTCTCCAATGCCACTTCAGCGATGAGATTGAGTAGCTCGGGCAGGGCTGCTGTAACGTGGCAGGGAGCCAGATACGTGACCAGCACACCCCTCTGCCCCTCAGGCCCCCACTTCACCAAGAGGAACTTCCAAACATTATAGTCAGGGGGTGGAGGAGGAAAACCGAATAAATATAGACCAAAACCTGGGAAGAAACACTACTTTTATTTATTGAAACATGCTCCTCAATTGTTGCTTCTCACAAATCTTTGCCAATGGAGTCTTGAAGTAATTTTTTAGATAAGTTCTTGCAAAAAATTTAGTTTTGTGTTTCCATTCCCTTCATGTATGTTGTTGGCACTGTTTAAAATTAAAATGTTGTTTTCAATGAATTGAAGAAAAAGAGCTTAACAATATATTATTAACATCATGCAGCACTTTAAAAAATAATTTGTTAAGAAGGTTTGGAATACCTTTAAAACAACTGTGTCTTGTCAGTAACACCGTGTTGTCCAGTACAGGAATGTATTCTGAAGTGATCTGATTTGTCAAGAATCTCTTTCTTCGTTTCCTCTTACTTTAACCAAAAGTTAAAAAAAAACCCAGCAAAATAAAATAGGCAAGAGAATAGAAATTCACCAAACAATATATATATATTTAAAATGCATAGGAGTCTTTCCAGCAAAGCTCAGCTAAATATATTCAAATCCACATAGAAGCTTTGCAGTTTTTAAATCCATCCTGGATTCCAAAAAGTCATAAGAGCAGCATTAGATTTTCAGATTTGGTTTTAATTTATTTATATTTTACTGTATATCTATAGATACATTTTTATGTCTGTAAGACACCTAGAGTTACCCTATAATAAGCTGGGCGGCCAATAAATTTTATAAATAATACATAAATATACCTGAAGAGATCAAAGATCAACAAAATCAGCCCAAAGTGATAGAAAATTTGCTTTTTAAATATGCATCTGCACATTTAAATCTGCATCAACAGGTCATAAGAGCATGCTCAGAATGCATGCCAAGAGTAAAATTCAACCAAGCAACCAAACTAATCAAGTAGCCTTTGCATTTAATTATTTTAACAATACTTCTGTAGAAGGCACAATATTGCATGCAAATACATCTTATACTGATTAGATTGGGAAAAGTAATAATAATAATAATAATAATACAAACCACTAAAAACCAAACAAACAAAAAATGCTGCACTTGAAACAGTCAGAAGCAGTGGAAACAATTAATACTTATTCTATGGTTCTGTTTTTTTCAAACCTCCAGAGTCAGGGTGCTTCAAGACCAGAATAATTTGAGATTAAAATATTTTGCAACATTCCTCCTTACAGCAGTTTGATTGGATTGTACTGATTTGGAGCATTTGTGATTTGACAATAGTGGATGAAATGATGTTATTGTACTATTGTCTTAGAATGATAAGAGTTCCTAGAGGTTTATTTTTACATTTCTGTGTCTCTAAAGAGCCATTATTCTCTATGCTTTTCCTCAATCAAACTTTGGAATATTCTGCCAAAACTTTTTCCATAAGCAAAATGCCTCCAGTGTACATGACTTTAATTCTTTGTATAGCCATATGTGCAGAGATGTTTCGAAAGAAGCCTATTGCAAAAGTGAAGCAAGTTTTTCAAACAATTTTCTGTAATTTTTGGAAATTTCTAAGATTTTTCTGGTCTTCTATCCAGGTAGTAACGAGGTCTGGCCTTGCTTATCTTTCTAGGTGCTGACACCTGTTTGCCAGCTGAACCTAGGTTGAAAAGAGGAATAAAAATTCTCAGATACATCTTATGAGACCATATATTTACATATTTTGGACTGATAGTTTAACTTTCTATTTTCTGTTAATGTGTTTAATGGGATTCCTGATATGAACAAACAGAAGAGTGAGAGTCCCAGCTCTGTGAATCAAGCCTGCCAGTGTTCAAAATAAAGCCATATTTCCATAAATGAATATACATGGGGCATTAATAAGTTTGCATATTGTTGTTTGTATGAGCCTTAAAGTGGGTTTTGTATTACCTTTAAATATGTCTATGAAATATTCATTACAATATTCTGTTCTGCTGCAAAGTATTTCCAGATCATTTAAACGATGCTATGCCATCTCCATTTTCAGTTTTAGAATGGAATAACTTTAATACTCCTATTAGTAGCAGACAGCTGTGGTTTTTTTAAAAAATTATAATGCATATTTTTTATGTTTGGGTGTGTGAGTTTTTTCCTACAATATTTTCCTTTGTAAAAAAAAATTAATGTGTTAGGCTGAAAAGAACTTTTCCTTTTACACTACAGTTGGCAAGAACAGTCGAATCACTGTAGTTCCAAAGTTCAAAATCTGAGGAAAACACTCTCACATGTTAAATTAATTTACTATATTTCCGAACATAGATTCTCTAATTTTCTAAATGTTTAGTCCAAGTATATGCATTATTTCCATTGTGAATTGCATTTTATAAAGCACCCAGATATTGTAAATAAAAAGCATAAGGAAGGCAAGATTTTAATAAGTATTTCTTAACTATAGACGAATGCAAAAAAGCTGAAGAACTATTATATGAGAAGAACTAGGAGAAAGAAAAACTGTGTTTATCTAAAAAAATGTATTCCATCTTTTGGCTACCTAGCAAATAATGTGGTTAACAGTAAAAAAGTATTCATCCTGTAGATCAGTGATGGTGAACCTATGGCACGCGTGCTACTGCAGGCACGCAAAGCCCTTTCTGTTGGCACGCTAGTCAAGTTGCCCCAGGATCGCCCCAGAGAGAGTGCCGGGTGATGATGTCACAGGACTATGCACATGCTCAGAAAGAGAAGTAGCAGTTCTGGGCGATGACGTCACAAGGCGTGACTCATTAGCTGTGACTCGGCTGGGCACTTGGTGCCTAAAAGGTTCATGTCACTGCCATAGATATTGTCTGTGTCAATCAATCAATCAATCACCAGTAAAAGTAAATTAAATAAAACTAGTATAAAAATAAAATCTAGCAACAAGATTGGCAAAAGTCAGTCTGAGAACTGAAAATCACATGAATATGGGAGTAGCTTAAAGGTTTGTTTCTGAGTGGACATAATTGGACTTCAAAAAGTGGAGTAGTGGTGAATTTGGAGGGGAGGGTTTGTAACTTTCTTTACTGTTCACCTGGATCCATGCAGGATCAAGCTGAGCCAAGCTATTTTGGGCTTTAGGGTCCATAATTGCATTTGGAAGTAAACTGATAATTTGAGAAATTACGAACTATTATGTGGAGACAAGAGTAACTCTCTGGCTCCACGTCAACTGCATCTACCTTCATGTAGTAGAAGGGGCATAGATGTGGTAATTGATGAATTGATCAAAAAGTGCTTTTAAATTGTCTTTGTATATACAGAAATAAACATTAAACTGTTATGCCTGAAGAGGTCATCTAAATGATTAAGGAAAAGGTTGCGCTATAATAGCAATAAATTTTGATTATGTGCCATTAAATCAATGTTGAAACTTAGTGCCACGTAATTTTCTCCATGACAATTTGTCCTAAGCTAATTTTTCAGATCTTCCAATGGTGGACTCGTTGCTGCTATAACCTTGCTGCTTTTCATCTCTTTCCTTCTGCCTTTCCCAGGATTAGAGTCTGCCATAGGAAACCAGGTCTTCACATAATGTGTCTGAAATAGGACAATTTGAGTCTGGTCATTTGTGCTTTGTATGAGAACTCTAGGTTGATTTGTTCAATGATATTTGCTTGCTTTCTTGACTATACATGGTATGTACAGGAATCTTCTCCAACACAAAAGTTCAAAAACATCAATACTCTTCCCATTCTGCTTCTTCATAATTCAACTTTCACTTTCTTATGATGTTACAGAAACTGCCATCACTTGCACGATTCCGATCTTTGTGGGTTTAGATACATCATGACATTTGAATATCTTTTCCAAGGTTTTTATGATTGTTCTATCATATTTTAATTTTTATTTATGCCTTTATATGTGTGTGTATACACACACACACACACATACATACACATACACATACACATTTTTATTTTATTTATTTATTTATTTAATTATATTTTTATACCGCCCTTCTCCCCAAAGGGACCCAGGGCGGTGTACAGCCATAAAAACAATTATCAACAAAACACTTAAATAATTTATGGTAAAGCAGTCAAACCAAAGACAGCTCTCATCACCACCATATCTTCTCCATGCCAGCGGACTATAGATAGTCCTTGACTTATGACCACAATTGAACTCAAAATTTCTGTTGTTAAGTGAGACATTTGTTAAGTGAGCTTTACTCCATTTTAACCTTTCTCGACACAGTTGTTACTTAATCACTGCAGCTGATAGGTTGGCAATCCAGTTGTTAAGTGAATCTGGCTTCCTCATTGATTTTGCTTGTCAGAAGGTTGAAAAACGGGATCACAGGACCTTGGAACCCAGTCACAGTCGTAAATATGAACCAGTTGCCAGGCATCTGAATTTTTAATCACCTGACTATGGGGATACTACCAGGGTCATAAGTATGAAACGCGGTCGTACGTCCCTTTTTTCAGTGCCATAAGTTTGAACTGTTGTAAGTCAAGAACTACCTGTGTTCTTGTTCTTCTTATCAAGCTAATACTAAAGTGTTTGGGGGAATAAGAAAATTGGAAAGGAGTCTGGGAGTTGATCTGGTTATGGCCCGAGTTGATTGGGGGGGGGAAAGGAAATGTATAAAAGAAGTCTTTGAAACTAAAGGAAGGGAGACTTAAAAGGGGTATGTAAATATTACTCCAATGTAGCCCTTTTTATCCTTTTAATTACTGGGTTGAAAATCTCGCTTAGCCTTTTCCAGATGGCACCGAAGAGGCTATTTCCATCGATAAATCTGTGCTGTCGGGTTACCATAAAAGCTTTGCAAAGTTGCTTATGGTAGCGTTTCACTTTCGGTATCACTGCAAAAAGTACATGTCCCTTCCAGCCATGATGAATAAAGGAAAATACAGCTATAAAATTGGGTAATGGGGGCAGTTTTGTGATCTGTGTGAAGTTTATACCCCGGAACCAAAAATGGCCATCTCTTCCCGTCAAAGGGAATGAACTAACTCCAGTTGCAATCTTGCCCAGTTAATTGGTCAAAAGGTTGCAAAGACTCCTAGATATGCTGTTCTGACAGTTGTTTCAGAATATGCACAGATACCGGCAAGTGTAATGAGTCGCGTTTTTTGCATTCACTTTTATAGATGGGATTCATGGCTGCAAGTCTCTGTGAAGGTTTTCTGGATGGATCTTTGACAAATGCAGAATGGCGTTTGTGCTATTAGTTTCCTAAGTAAGGGTGGTGAGGTGAATTACTGTGTTTACACTGATGGTATTAGAGTAACAAGAAGAAAGAGAAGGAGTTGATAAAGCCCCTTCAGAGTTAAAAATATGGCGCCTATATTCATTAACTAAGAAAGGGGTCTTTACAACAGGTCATGAAGGAAGAGGCAAGCCGAATGTGGAAAGAAAGTGGGAAAATTGATACAAATTGGGTTATCAGGCTGCTAACCAGGGCAAGATAGAAGGAACGTGTGATGATGACAGCATTAAAATGCCTGGACTTGATGCCAAGTGCTTAACAAGCATAACGTAAAGATGATATTAACCTTCAGGCCCTAAAGACCTTAAGGCTTATTTGAAAGTCCTCTGAACTAGATGTCCCCACCATCAGAACCTCATCTATGCTTTCTTCTGTGCCACTTTTAGGCTGCAGAATGCACTTCCTTGCGATTTACATTTGGCCCCAAGCTGCCTCTTTTTTTAATTTTAAGAAAAACATCATAATATGGCCAGGCTTTTAATGGTTAAATAATGCTTGTATTAGCTTTTTAAAATATTTTACTTTTTATTTGAATTTTGTTTAATTGTTAGCCGTGAATAGAGAGACACAAACACAAACACATACACACAAGCATGTAAATCAAATAGAAAGATAGCTAGATAGATAGAGAAAGATAGATGATAGGTGATGATAGATAGATAGATAGATAAATAGATAGATAGGTAGGTAGGTAGATAGATAGGTAGGTAGGTAGGTAGGTAGGTA
>JANHFO010002414.1:291523-311595 GCA_032468095.1 Pareas carinatus | reverse complement strand
GGGTCTTCTAGAATCTAGCGGCTCAAGCCGGAGACCCTCCTACAGCATTCAAGGCAGTGGCTGTCAGGTCTCTTCTTAAAAATCTCCCAAGTGCTGGAAAACCCCAAATTTCTGAAGGCAAGTCGTTCCACTGATTAGCTGGCCTGTTGGGAAATTTCTCCTAGTTTGGATGTCTTTTCGATAGGTTTCTATCCACTGCTGCTGCTTCTGCCTTCAGGAGCCTTGGGGAGATCGGTTGACCCCCTCTTTGTGACAACCTGTTGGAATTGTGGGCCTCTGGATAGCTGATAAGTTCATGGGGCCAGGTGTGGCAAACCACCCAAGTCTCCATGGCAACCAGACTTCTGCAGTCTCGTTATGTCTGTGGTACCTCTTGGTTCTCAAAACATTCCTTTATAGTTTTGGCTCATATGACCTTCGATGGGAGCAGCTCTTGGTTAGTATGCTCTGAGAAGCCTCTTTTAGGGGGGTTGGGGTGGTGGATCCTAGAGGGGGAAGGTGAGCTAATCCTTAACCAATAGAAACACTGTTACTACTTTTGCCTTTTTGCTGTGAAGTCTGTAATTTTGAATAAACGCTCTGAAGAGTCAGACATCGCTTGATCATCCTAATGAATGGATTCCTTCAACAACCCCTCAACTGTTATCATGTCACCCCTAGTCCTTCTAGACTTACCCAATTCCTGCAACTGTTCTTTGTACGTTTTAGCCTCCAGTCCCTCAATCATTTTGGTTGCTCATCTCTGCATTCTTTCTAGAGTCTCAACATCTTTTTTTTAATATTGGCATGACCTAAATTGGTTACAATATTCCAAGGCATTATAAAGATAATCAAAAATTGGGAGAGCTTGTGTAGCTCCTTTTGGTGCTTTCTCCAGAAAGCCCTTATTCTTACCTGCCACCCTCTTGGGACATCTCTTTCTTAGGAAAACTAAGTGTGGCGATGCAATTAAAATTGGATGATGCTCTTTTACAGAGAAAGCACATCAGAACCAAAGGTAGAGTAGAGTAAAATAGTTCTTTATTGGCCAAGTGTGATTGGACACACAAGGAATTTGTCTCTGGTGTTTAAGACCCTGGATCATTTTGCACTCTTCTGCAGATTTTCTAGCTTTCTTATATCATTTCTGGAATTGCATAAAATTACTGGCAGTCTCAAAGTGCCACTTTAGTATCAAGCACAGACTAAGTCAGTTCACTACATAAACTTTAATTCTCTGTTCAATCGTCACATGCCAAGGTCTTTCTCCTGATTAGATACAGACAGATCTGGACCAATTAGTGTCTGTGTCAATTTATTATTATTATTTTTGTCTCAATACCTCATTTTACATTTTCTCAAACAAAACCTAAATATGCCATTCACCAAATTGAAATAATCTCACTATACTAAATACTTTAGTATCAACCACAGAGGTCAGTTCATTGCTTGGTGCTTTGTCAACCCGTCAGAATCCATAATCTCCACAAAATGGGAAGACTGCCCCAGACAAAAAGAAGAAAATAATGCATCAATTATTAAGAGAAAAAAATGAGATGTGAAGGACCAGATTAGGGACAGATCATCATGGAAATTTTTTTAATGTGGTCACTAAGAATCAATACCAACTTGATAGCATATGAGCAATAAAATATAATATAGCATATAATCGATTCAGTCCCTACTGAAAATGGTGGAGTTCCTCTATGAAAGGTAGTGTGCATACAATAAAAGAAAGAAAGTAGAGAGCCCTAGACCAGAGGTCTCCAACCTTGGTCCCGTTAAGGCTTGTGGACTTCAACTTTCAGAATTCTCCTAGACCATGTCTAAAATTCCTCTTTGCATCTTTTTGGGGAACAAAACTGGCAATTACATTTTAAACACTGTGAACACATAACAATTGTTTGAAGAGTTTTATAGAAAAATCAATCTGTAATACATAAGAACAAATAAAACCAACAATATAAAACATAATTAAAGACAAGTTGTTCTCAGCAATGATTGATGGTATTCATAGTGTGTGTTTTTTAGCAACCCTGGAAGTCCTTCTGCTGGAAAGTTCTCCAACTTCCCATTGCAGTCAACAACACTGGAATTTCTTCAAGGTTCACCAAGAATTAATAAACAAGGTGGAATCTACTTAGGTTCAAAGACTGCCCGAAGTTCACTAAGTGCTAGCAAAGTA
Source organism: Pareas carinatus (assembly GCA_032468095.1). Classification (NCBI taxonomy): domain Eukaryota; kingdom Metazoa; phylum Chordata; class Lepidosauria; order Squamata; family Pareidae; genus Pareas; species Pareas carinatus. The sequence goes on along the minus strand of JANHFO010002414.1, from coordinate 309,431 downwards.
GTAATAAGTAACACTTCTATAAATACAATCAGTAATATTGAACATTCTCGTCCCACCTACCTTTAATATTTGTAGCAAAATTCAACCATCATGCCACAAAATCCACCAAATTGGCCTGTTTTAGTTCTTTAGGAACCCTTTAATTTTGACAAATGAAAGATAAATAAAATTAAAATTAGACCGTTCTGGAATCACTCAGTTTCTAAAGTCAGCCAACTGACTTAGCATCAAAGACCAGGTGACGTCTAAGGTGTCAGAAATTAGTAGATGTCTGAGTTATGCAGTCTCTTCCTGGCTTTTTCCAGGCCAAGTAAAATTAAAGTTCATCTGAAGCACACTCCATACTTTAGAATTTCTTTTCCATGTTGTTTCATTTATGCATAATCAGGTCACTACAATGATCAAAGTTCTATCCACTCTCCACAACTTGTGCAGTTTTTCCCCTTTTCTGCCTTTTTTATATATATACGGATAATCCTTGACTTCGGGCCATGATTAGGGTCAGAATTTCTATTGGTTAACAAGGCAGTTGTTAAGTGAGTTACACCTGGTTTTATGACTTTTGCCAGTTAAGTGAATCATGGTAGTGACTGAATCATGTCATTAAGTGAATCCAGATTCCCCTATTGACTCTGCTTGTTGGAAGCCAGCTGGGAAGGCTGCAAATGGTAATTATGTAACTTCGGGAGACTGCCGCCGTTATGAATACATATCAGTTGCCCACTCCCAAATTTTGATCCAGTAATGATATAGTTGCTATAACAGTTCTAAATCAAGGTCAGGTTCTAAGTCACTTTTTTCAGTGAGATGGTACATAGGATGGTGGCTAAATGAATGGTCGTAAGTTGAGAGACTGCCTGTAAAGTAATGTTAATCCTGAAACAGTTTCTATATTAACTGCATTTGCATGGCTTCTCCACTCTGCGGGTCCTTCTTAAAAGCATCAAGATTACTCTTCAGAATGAAGTTTTTTCCACATTCCAGAGACTTAAAAACTGTCTCTCCTGCATGAATCTTTCTATGGGATATAAGGGAAATGTTGTCACTAAGGAGCAGGGTGGCCTAGAAATGAAGATGCTCACCTCCCACTCGGAAGGTTGAGAATTCAATCCTAGGCAGCGACAGATGTTTGTCTTATCAGGGCACAAAGTAGGCATCAGGAAGGGTATCCGGTCAGTAAATGCCTAGCTCTATTCAGTCACCCTGACTCCATCTCATAAAAGGGATTACAGGGTCGTAAAAAAAGGGCGAGAAATGTTGTCACTGATTCCTCCCCCCCCTACACACACACATTCAATGAGTTTATATGCAGTTCCATCTATGCAGTTGCTTAGAGTTGACATGGACTTCATTGTGCATCATTAGTCAACGAAATCAACAGGAAGTTCATCCTCACTAACTGCATTCAAATGGCTTCTCCACTCTTTCACGCGAAGTAAGGTGTCTGCTTTTGTGGAAGCTTTTACCATACTGGGGAGATTTGTGCAGAACTTCTCTTTTGTGTATTCGATCATGTCGGGTTACATCAGCAATCCGCTTGAAACTCTTTCCACACTCCATGCATACATACGGCCTTTCCCCTGTATGGATCTTTTTATGAAATGTAAGAGAACTCTTTGTACTAAAGCTCTTTCCACATTCCACACACTGAAATGGTTTCTCTCCCGTGTGGATCCTTTTGTGGGAAGTAAGGTGACTACTCAGGGTGAAGTTCTTGCCACATTCTGTGCATTTGTAAGGTTTTTCCCCAGTGTGGGTCCTTTTATGCACAAGAAGGGAACTAGAATCAGCAAAGCTCTTTCCACATTCTGTGCATTTATACGGTTTCTCCCCTGAGTGAAGCCTTTTATGGTAAGTAAGGTGACTATTTTGAGTAAAGCTCTTTCCACACTGCAAGCATTTATAAGGCTTCTCCCCTGTGTGAATCCTCTTATGGGAAGTAAGGTGACTACTCTGAGTAAAGTCCTTACCACATTCCATGCATTTAAATGGCTTCTCCCCTGTGTGGATTCTTTCGTGCGCCATAATTATACTGTACTTGCTGAAGCTTTTCCTACACACCTTGCATTTAAATGGTTTCTTTTCCATGTAATCTCGATGTAAGGTAAAAGAGCAAAACCTCCTGTACTTCTTCCCATCATCTTTCCATTCACATTGTTTATGGAAATCTGACTGATCTTCAAATATTTTCTGAAAATCTACACATTGTCGCCTTCTCTCTGTTTTAATATCTTTTTGGGTCAGGAAGTCATAGATGTTAGGACGTGAAGAAAGATTTTTGTGCCTCTGAATGTCTATTTGAATTTCTTCTTTATTCTTCAGTTGGCACTGATTTTGAAATGTCTCTTCACCCACTTCATCTTTGACGATGCGCAATGGCTCTAACTTGGTTTCTTGTTTATTCTTTCGTGCATTACCTATTTGGGAGAAAAAGAGTGAAAAGGTAGAATATTCCACCATTGCATCGAGTAAAGAAGTACAGTGGTACCTTGATACTCATTGTTAATAGGTTCTGGAGGGTGTATTGAGTACCAAAAATAATGAGTACCAAACAAATTTTCCCCATAAAGAATAATGTAGTGAGGCAGCCAACATTGACAAGTTCTAGCTTGTGCATTGAGTATCAAGCAAATAATGAGTACCAGGGCAATATTTTCATGTCAAAATGCATTGAATACCAAATTTGATGAGTTTCAAAACAGTTGAGTACCATGTATACTTCTTAATCTCTTAGGGACATGTTCATGGCCTTATAAATTATAACAAAATTCTTGAATTGCACCTAGAAGGGAACTGGTGTTCAGTGCAGCTTCTTAGCATAGTTATTATAATACGGAATCATGATTGAACCTAAGGTTGGTCTTCAAGGGTAGCCACATGTAGAATGAATTGCAACAATCTGACTAAGAAATGACAACAGCTTGAGCAATCATTGTCAGTGCCCTTATTTCCACCAAAGGCTGCAGCAGGCACACCTGCTGAAGCCTAGCAAACACCACCATGGTATATGGCCACCATTCATTACCACTACCGTCAAATTGCAGGTCACTGTATTATTTTGAGGAACACAGCCCCATGTGCAATCAAAATTTGAATTCTTCTGGAAATTGCTGATTTCTAAATCAGCAGAATTTCTATCTTCCTTGAATTGAGCGTGCTCCTGTTTTGAACCATTCAGATTCTGGCAGCCTCCAGACACCATGTCAAGATCCCTGCAATAAACTACCTTCTGTCCAGCTCAATATGCAACACGCAAAGGTAGTCCTTGACTTACAACAGTTCATTCAGTGACTGTTCAAAGTTACAAAGAGACCCATGACCAGTTTTCATACTTACAACCTTTGTAGCATCCCCACAGTCATGCGATTCAAATTCAAAGGCTTGGCAATTGACTCGTATTTCTGACGGTTGCAATGTCTCGGGGTCATGTGATCCCCTTTTGCAAACTTCTGACAAGCAAAGTCAGTGGGAAAGCCAAGATTCACTTAATAACAGTTTGACTAATTTAACAACTACGGTGATTCACTTAACAGCTGTGGCAAGAAAGGTTGTAAAATGGGGCAAACACACTTAATGGATGTTTCATTTAGCAACAGAAATGTTGGGCTTAGCTGTGGCTGTAAGTCAAGGACTACCTGTTTAGAGGGGTATTGTGTGTGTTGAAGGAATATAGGGATGACCTGAGATTGAAGTGAGTATGAAAAAAGAATGCAAAATAACCCTGCCTTAACTTTGTTTAGTAGGGGAGGGCACAGAGACACTTTAAAGTTTCTGTTACTATATTGCACAAGAATAAAGCAGAATTTCTGAAATTGCCCACAGGATCTGTTCCTTGATCTGCCTACCATGAAGGCCAGACAGTTACAAATAAATGGATTGCTTCCAACTAGAAATTACCCAACTCTTTGAACAGAGATCAAGGAGACTCTTACTCAGAAAAGCCACATTCCTACAAGTCTCCAACATAATTTCTTCATGGAGAGCTTTCTGATCAGGATCTAGCAGAGCCCACTCCTCCTTGGTGAAATAGATGACCACTTCCTTGAAGGCTATAGAAGTCTGAAAAAGGAATAAAAAGTTCCTTATTAAGAAACAGACTGAGAGGTTTTTCCAGATCTCTCAGAATTTCCCAGGGCGGAAATTTGCAATAAAATAAATAGATATTTTTTTTCTGGCAAGTTTCAAAATTAAGGAAATAAATGGACATAGCTCACATCTACTGGCTGAAATCACATTGGACATAAAGGTTGATTAACTTCACAAAAGTTGATTAATCTTGCCACAGGATGACAGTCACTTGTCTGAAATGGCATAGGGTCTCCTGCTTGAGTAGGGGGCTGGACTAGGAGACCCCCAAGGTCCCTTCCAGCTCTATTATGATTGGTCATTCCAGTTCTTTCCCACCCTAAGCTCTTTCTTGCATCCACCCTCAGTTGCTCTGGTTCCAGAAAGTAGTTGAATGGCAGCTGATCAAGTGAAGCTCATTCACACAGGTCAAGAAAAGGACTAATTCTAGATTATAAATAGTTTTAGCAGTAGAAAAGATGCATCTTGACTAAATCACAAAAGCAGTTCTGAGGACGGGGAACATTTACTTCCTACCTGAGCTGGAAGGACAGCGTCTACTTCCACTTCACCAGAAAGAGAAGCTTGATTCCTCATGGGGAGCTGGCTCATGGTTGTGTTCTCTACGGAGGACAGAGATGGCAGAAATTGACATTTTTAAAGCATTTTTAATACAGTAGATTCTGGGGAAACCTAAATAATTTGTGCCAAGAGGGACAAAGTTTAGTCGTAAAAGAAGCTCATGAATGAAAGCAACTTGGAGAGCTCTTGGTAACTTTTCGCCATTGAAACAAATCCTTCCTTACCTGGTCGACTGTCCTGAACTGGATCCTTTTGGGCAATGTCGCCTAAGAGTGGATCCCCGGAAGATTTGAACAGATTCCCTCTTGCTTCAGAGCATTCGGTGATCAGATTAAGACAGGACGTCTCCACTTGCACCTGCAGACATCAGAAAGGAATGGATTTAACGGAAATGGGACAAATTGCATTTCCAACTTTCATTCCACCTCCCGTTCCGCTCAATGTTTATCTGGGGGGGGGACGGGACTTGGGTTTTTCCTGGGAAATTTTCAGAAAGGGCAACAAACATTTCGCTTTGAGAAGTTATACTCCTTCCTTATGCAATTAATACCAGAAAGGACTGGTTGAGAAGCTTTTAAGCTCCTGTCTAGCTTTGGTAATAAGAGCACGATCCCTCCATTTTAAGGCTACTCAAGTCATGTATACATAAATATGCATGATATTAATATACGAGATATTATTATTATCCCCATGAAACCAGTCAGACCTTCATCTCTTCCTGCTTCTTCTCCTCCACCTGGCTCAGAAGAAAGCTTTCTGCCAGGGCCACCGCCTGAGAACTAGTTTCCACTCCACATTCCTTGACCCAGCTCTTGATCTCTGGGGGCAGGATGGCCAGAAGTTGCTCCAAGATCACCATGTCCAGCATCCGAGACTTTGAGTTATTCTCTGGCTGCAACCACTGGGAGCAAAGATAGTGAAGGTGGCTGCATATTTCTCGGGGGCCCTTGGTCTCCTGGTAGCAGAACTCTCTAAACGTTTGTCGCTGAATATCAGCGCTGATTTTTTCTTCATCTGGAATCTTCTGCTTGCATCCCTTCCAAATGTTCAGACCGGTCTCCCTTGGAGGGAGAAGGCAGACTGCCGCTCCCTCACATTCGGTACTTTTGCTATCCATTTTCCATCTATGCTCAACTGAAATTCCCAATGGGTAAAAGGTCTCCAAACTTTCTTCCATCTATAGAATCAGAATGTCTGAAAAGGTCCGGTGAGGAATCCAAACAGACCACTGAGCTCTCTTTGGTGACAGTTTTTTGTTTCTACAGAAACAGGAAGTGCGCAGATAAAACAGCATACATTCAGTTCCCAATCTGTGATCAAAAAGGGGAAAAAAGGAGTATTAATATATGGGAGAATTGCCTGAATCCCGACCCCTTTCAATCTTTAACAACCTTTAACCAAAGTGAACGTTTGACAACAACGTTTGCCATCGAAGGACTTTTCAGACAGGAGACAGGGCCTTTATCTTTCTCCTAAATGGATTTCCTTCCTTGCGAACAAATCTTTGCTCTGAGAGTCCTTGAGAGATCATTTTCTCTGAGCACAAGATCATTTTCCCAGTCAGGATGCCAAGAAGAGATTGGATGACCATTTGCCAGAAATGGTACATAAGGCCTCCTGCTTAAACGGGGTTGGACTAGAAGACCTTCAAGGTCGCTTCCACTGTTTCTCAGTAGGGCTCTGCAACCAGCTCTGAAAAGCACTTTGAAAACAATGCAATACCAATAAAGGAGCTCAAGGTTGAAATGAGGGGGTCCTTGATGATCTCTGCTTGTTTTCTTGCAGACCTTTCATTACCAAAATAGGTAGCATCTTCAGTACTACCAAGATGATGATGTTACCTAGTTTGGGTAATGAAATGTCTGCAAGAAGACAAGCAAGCTCAGAGAGCGCCAAGGACCCTACAATGCATGTTTTTGCCCAGGACTGCCCTCTCTCCTGAGATCCCGTTTCCTTTCCCGCATCCCTTGAAAGGGGAAGCGGAGGCTGCAAACTTCGGGCACCTGGGACTCCGCCGGCATCTGGGTAAGCACAATGGACCCACCCGGTTTCCCAGCCCCTGCGATCTAGCGACCTGCCAACTGTCTGCCAACCGAGCAGCTCAGCTGCATCAGAACATCCGCTCCTTGCAAAGCAACGCCGATACTCCGCACTAAGGCGCTTCCAGCCTCGTCAAACCGGCTGTCTCTGGAAGGCATTCCCTACACGCCGTACTTGTTTCCCGGAAGTGTCAGCGGAGGCTGGCTTTTTCCTAGAGGGGCCAGACACTCACTTCCTGTCCTCCTGCTGAGAACTCCAGCCTTGCACGAAGAGAAATCCGTCGGAGCGCCGGAGGATAGTTCCCAGGCACGGAACCGGAGGGAATGCGGCTCCCTCCGGATGGAAAGCGAAAGTTGCCTCCGTACCGCTGCAGAAAAAGCAGGGATGCCATTGGAGGAGAGAGCCCGGGAAAAGGGGGAAGCTAGTGCGGATCTGGCTGGACTCCGCGTTGCCAGAGAATCCCAGGATCCAGAATCCTAACTGGGTTAGTAGGGTTCCCCATCCCCCACCCCAATTTGATCCGTTATAATTCGTAAATGCTTGGACTGAGTATTCCGTGTTTGCTTCGCATGTGGCGCGTGAAAAGATGAAATTTAAATAACGCGTGAGTGAAGGGGCTTGGGGAAGCCATAGCCTCATCCAAATGGCATTTCTGGCTCTTCCTTTCTGCATCAGACACTCTTGGCAAGCTCACCTTCTGCCCAAACTAGGGGAAAAGGATTTGTGTGACAATGAAAAATTCGAAACCCTCTTTTTGTCCCTCATTCATTTCTTCAAAAAAGAGATTTGGAGATAAAGAATCAGAATCAGAATGTATTTTTCCAAGTGTGTCTGGACACACAAGATATTTGTCTCCGTTATATATGTTCTACACTTACATACATACAATAAACAAACAGATCAAAGATACCTTCATAATCATAAAGTACTTTCATCTTGTCATGTATATATAAGCTGCAATTGACAAACCACAATCTTAATCATGAATACAATCACAATCATAAGAGCCAGGATGGTGCAGTGGTTAAAAGCAGCACTGACTGCCATCTGCCATTAGCCATCAAAAGTTCAGCTGTTCGATTCTCACTGGCTTAAGGTTAACTCAGCCTTCCATCCTTCCGAGGTCGGTAAAATGAGGACCCAAATTGTTGGGGGCAATATGCTGACTGTGTAAACCACTTAGAGAGTGCTGTAAAGCACTGTTAAGTGGTGTATAAGTCTAAATAATAAATAATAAATAATCCAGGTCCTGTGAATCAAGCAATATCATTTTTTTGGACGCCAAAGTCATATCTTCTCTGTTGCTTTGCCCTGTGTAACAGCCTCTCTCCAGGAATGCAAATGGCCTCAATTCTGTCATAATGTTGTTTCTCTAGATATTAAGCAAGGCTTAATATCTTTTGGGTGAGGATTTTGTTATTTTAACCAATTTAATTAACCAATGAAGGAGTGTGGTGGGTCAACAAGGTTAGAATGCTGGGCTGATGATCAGCAGGCTTTTGTTCGAGATCTGGTTGCTGCCACAGGGCAGGGTGAGCTCCTGTCACACACTCCAGCTCCAGCCAACCCAGCAGTTGGATAGTGGGCAGCCGAGAATAGAATAGTGGGTATAACATCAGTGCTTCTGACATGGAAGTAGTAGCAGTATTTTAGCCAAAACGTCCTGTGAATTGTAATGGTGATTTTAATCTTTGCACACTCACTCAAAGCCACCGCTATGAGATGAGCAGCTCTACAAATTGTTTAAATTAAATATAAATAGCTAACTGAAAGAATATAATATCCAAGCAAGACATATTATGATTTGTTATTATCATCATTTCTTAAATTTTTATACCACCAGGAGCTTGAAGAGACCGATGGAGCAGTTTGTCTTTTCATTTTTTCTCCTCATTAACAACCCTTTAAAACAGAGGTCGCCAACCTTGGTCCCTTTAAAGCTTTTGGACTTCAACCCAGAATTCTCAGCCAATTGGGTGAGGAATTCTGGGAGTTGAAGTTCACAAGCCTTAAAGGGACCAAGGTTGGAGATCTCTGCTTTAAAGAATATGACTGGCTCAAAGTCACCATCTGAACTTCCATAACTGAGGGAAGTTGAGTCTTTCCCACCAAAAATCTTAAAATACATGCATTGAAGATATACAGATAAGACTTTGACCTACATCCCTTCATTTAATGACTATTCAAAGTTAAGACAGCACTGAAAAAAAATCATTCATGACTACTCCATGCACTTACAAATGTTGCAGCATCTCTGTGGTCACAAAATTGCTATTTACTCTCTTCCCAGGAGGCTTCTGCCGAGCAAAGTCAATGGGGAGGCCAGATTTGCTTAACGACTATATGATTCACTTAATGATGGCAGCAAAAGGTCATAAAATCAGGCCTAATTCACTTAACCACCATTTTGCTTAGCAATGGAAGCTCCAATCCCAATTGTAGTTGTAAATCTACATGAGGTGAGCTGAAATTATACAGTTACAATCATCCAGAGTATTCATGTTCTTTTCACAGCTAATCATGTATGACCCATAAGTTACAGGGCTTAACAATACCCACTTGCATTTCTGTTTGCTTACTCTTTGTATACGCATGTCAATGGAGTAAAACAGCATTACACAATACAGGTGCAAAGCCTTCAGACTACATAAGTGAGACAGAAATGAGCAAGAGAAAGCAAGCAGATCCAAAGAGACACCCTTACGCTGCACAGTTTGAATCAGAGGCTGCACAGTTTGAATATCTGACACGCAGCTGAATCCTCATCCCACAGGATGCCCGTAGCAGGAACAAGGACCAGGAGGACCCAACAATTGCACCACACAGAGGCTCTAAAGGCCTCCGAAATTGCCACATGGAGGGGACCTGTCATTCCAAGTTAAGAGATCCCCCTTCATCCTCAGCCGACTTACCCAAAGCCCCCAGCCCTGCCACCTTAGTGACACAATCAAGGCGACTAAAGAGACAGAGATGGGGAAAAGACCAGCGTTTTAGCCTCTGGTTGCTAGGATACAGTGGAGACCCTCCACTGCTAAGCAGACAAGGGAGGATTTATTTTATTTTTTTTAAAGAAAGCATCTAGGCCTTGTGAGCAAGCAGCAGTAACAAAAAGAGTAGTGCTCCTTTTCCCCTATCCATCTCTACTGGGAAAAGAGGCTAGCCCTTTTCCAATAAAATAACATGCCCCACAAACCTTCAAACATTTTCCAGTAAACTATGCAGAGGATGGGCGATTAATAGTTCTAAAACACAGTTTACACTTGGATTGTCCATTTATTTGTTTGCCTGCTTGCTTGCTTGTTTAAAACATAAAGCTCTTATAGCCTTTTGCTGTACTAAGCTTGAGCCAAACCATCTGGACATTAACTTATTGATCTTTATTTTCTCAATCTTTTTTTAAAAAATCATTGTTTATGAATGAATTCCTTAACAGGAAACACACCGTTAACACATTTTGAAGTGACAAAATTAAATGCTACCACTTTGTGCTACATAATGAATTACTTTTTCCATTAAATCTTTAACAGCAGGATCTGAACTGTATGCCTTGCTGTAGAGAATGGAAGTCTGATAATTAGGTTTGAATACAGACCGTAAATTAAATGGTGTAGAATTATCATTGGAACTTTGCACAATATAGGACGGTTTTGTATTATACAAATCAGCCTTATATTATCCTGAATTCTGGTTTGTTTGACTGCAGCTATCAAAAATCATGTTGGCTGGTATGCATAGAAATCATCAGCCCACATATCTGGAAGACATTAGAAGGTCCTAATAAATGATACTTATTGTGGAACATTACTGAAGGCACATTGGGTCACTTATACACTGTAGATAGTCATCTCAGAGGCCAGGCTTCACAGTATGTTCTATCATATCGGAAGCAGAAAATAAGTTCATGACTAATAAAAAGCAACTTAGGGAAGGCAGTTACAGAAATTCTACTATCTGGGTCTGTGGAACAAGGTGTCAGTGTCTTGTATTAGATGTATTAGCACAGAAACAAGTAACATATGGTGCGGCATTTATTGTTCCTGTTCTCTACCTTATCTTTTCAGTCAAGTTCAAATCCAGTAAATGCTGCAGGTAGATCTAAAGCAGAGGTGGGTATATATGCTGTAGAACAGGGGTGGCCAACTATGGCCCCTTTACAATCTGTGGGCTTCAACTCCCAGAATTCCTGAGCCAGCCAGTCTAGAAATTGATGTCCACAGGAGGTAAAGGGACCCTAGCTGCTCACCCCTGTTCTATAGCATATTTCATATGGAGGACCTCTTACTCTACTTCTGCTTCTTTACCCACCAACCGTGTCAGAAACTGTAGATCCAGCCCAGATCTAACCTATCTAGCCAGTTTAAACTTTCTGTCTGATAATTAAATTGTATCTTGCAGATAAAATGTATGCAATTTCACCTTACTGTTCATTCGTACACATCTGTCTAAAGTCTGTGCCAACATTTGGTATGAAGTCTATAGGTCAGCATTTCTAAATCACTTTTCTTTTTGATCTGACAGTTCAGGCTTAGTTAGAAGGCAAATGTCCTGCTTTGTAAGAAAATGTCAGCAAAGTATTCCAAATGGGGAATAAAACCAACTTGTATTTGTTGATGACTGAATATTTGTACAGGAAGTTTCAAAAGCATGTTTATGGTGTCCCTCCTAGGCATTCATTTATTTATTTTCACAGAAATGAGTAGAATTTACTCCTGAAAAACAGTCCTGTATATGTCTATTGAAAAGAAAATTCCACTAAATTCAATAGGGCTTTGTTGGATCACAATCAAATAGTAGAATTATTTAAAAAAATAGTTATAAAAGAGAACTCTTGCTTTAAAAGTGTTCCTGGTTTATGACATACATTTAAGAGAAACAAATGAGGAAAATCTATTTAGGTATCTACATAGTCAGCTTTGCTATTACAAGCTTACCTGTTACAAATCATATTACAGCAAAAATTTGCAAATTATTCTTTCCCAGGAAAGAACAAATGATCTAGCAGGTTCATAATAATCATCTGCCTTTATCAGCAAAAACGGGAACTGTTTTACTAAATCCACACAAATAAAACTAGCTAATGTGAAACCATCCTTAGTTCAGGGAAGGGAGAAACTGTTTTTATTCTCTTGTTAATAGCTCATTGTAGAAAAGGAAAATGTTACTTTAAAAGATTTATGCAGCTTTGCTGTAATGAGGTTCTAATCTACTATATGATTAGTTTTAAGTGACCATCAGTAGGAGAGAGAACTCCCCCTAAAAGCAGAGTCTTAATGGAAATGTGATCATTGTACATGATCCCAATGCAAATGATAGTGTCAAAATGGAACATTTATTCAGTATGGAACCAAGCAAAAGAGAGTTGTCAATTACAGGAAGTTAATGAAATCATAACTTGACCTATATTCTGTTTCCTCTAGAATATCCTTCCTCATCCTGGAGTTACTTTCAGATAAATTGGATTGTGGCACCTACCTCAGCCCATTGGTATAACTGATTGTCATTGTTATTCTGGTCCAATATATCTGATGGCGCTACATTGAGGAAAACTCCACACTTTCCCTCACCTCCTTAAAGATTTTGTGTTTTCATGTATATTGTGGGTTTTTTTTAAAAAAAGTATCCTTGCTCTTTTCATCATTACCATATCAAATCCATGACAATTTATAAGACAGTCATAAAAGGAAATTAGCGCCTTGTGAAAAATGCCGTATGTCTCCTTTGGAGGTTTAGCTTTCCCCGTGGAACACTTCAGACGACAAGTGTAAAACAAGAACAGTTGTTTTTTTAAATAAAATTTATTTTAAAAACTTCAAAGCAAGATTTATTACAACAATCCTTCTAATATGTCCTTTTTAAAAAGGAAAACCAGTAGATCAATAGAAAAAGATTTTGAAGCAGATGTCTTTTCTTACTCCCTTTGCTCTGAAGCATTCATGTCAGAGAGAGGAGAGAGATCAGGAAGCCAAGGCACATGTTTGAGGAAAATCAAAAAATGTGAGTTATCTACAGACTCAGATTGAGTGTTATGTTGGCACTCAGTTGAATTTTTTTTCTAATTCTAAAATTTATTAGACAACATTACCCTAGATATATTAGGTTCCTACTGATTCACCACTTTCTCATTATCTGCCACACCATGGTATGCTGCCTACATTATCCTACAAAAAAATGTTTTACATGAAGATATTTCATGATCAAGCCCTGAGATAACCAGTTGAAAGAGCTGGTCGTATGAGAATGATCATGGTTTGACATTAAAAGATGTTTCCAGAAGAATAAAGTCATCCTACTAAATATGATTATCTTCTAAAAGTTGTGGAACTACCAATTAAAAAATCTCAAGAGTTTCACTCCCGATACATTTGGAAATCTCATCTTTAGAGAAAGGTTCAGAGTAGAACAGAAAAGGCTACCCTGAATAAAGCTTGCCTACTTACAATATTTGAACCTGATTTTGACACTCAAAGAAGGAATATGTGGCCAAGTGAGATCTATCCATCCAACATAATAGACCTTTTTTTCTATAGTTCTCAGAACAAAGGCCAAAGAATCTACCTTGATGTCATGACCATTGTAGCAAAAGGAATTAAGAGAAACCAGAAACACAACAGGGCACAGGAAAGCCACAAGAACATTTTATCAAACACTTGAGCAAAGGAAAGTTGTGACATTAGTCACGCATTAAAAATATGTATATTAAGGACATTTAGGAGATGGCAAAGAGAACAAATCTGTTCTCCATTCCCTGGGGTTTTTTGCCCCGGTTATTCCTGGCTACAATTATAAAGCATGTACAGTGTTGTAATCTCAGAGTACTTCATGTCTCAGCAGAATGGAATGTAAATTGGGGCATTTGTTCTAACAGAATGTTAGTTCTTCTGTACTATTAGTGGAACATAACACCGAAGTGAGAAAAATCTTTGTTTTTATTAACTGTGTGAACCTTTACAATTCAGTGATTTAATCTGCATCTTGGGAAATGAAATGTAATGTTTCTCCCAGCCTCTCTGACAATGTTACCTTGGTTTTATCCCCATCATATCCTCCAAACTCAGAACCTAAACCTAATTCAATCTGCCGAGTGAATTCAAATCAATGTCTGCCAGCTATCCAGGTGGCAGTGCAATTGTTTGATAGCCCCACTAAGTACCCAGATTGGCATTACTTGCACTGAAGGAAAGAAATTATTCAAGTAGTTTGCTGAACAGCAATACAGCAAAGATGGAGTGAGTTGACAATTGACTTCCCTAGCAATCAGCGCCAACAGTTTACAAATGCCCTTATCATTGCCAAAAACTGAGCTCAATTTTAGATTTATGAATCAAACTTAAGCTTGTGTAAAAACATTTTTAACACCAAGAGCTTGAGCCCGTGTGAGTTTACCATACTTTTCTGTGGTTCAATATGAAACTGTTATAGTTGTACAATTTAAATCTAAAGATTCCTCCTGGACTCTCTTCTAAGTCTAGTTTAATCAACCGTTCTATTTCAGTGGTGGTCAGTCAGGTATTTAAGTAAACTCATTAAGCATGACATAAATGCAAGAATAAGCCAGAGGAAAGTTTCAAGATTACTTTACCAGCTTATAATTTCTAGTTTTCCAGTTTAGATTTCTGCCTAGGATAACATGTTACCCTTTATCAGTCATCAACAGTAAAGATGTAAGTATTACTGTTTAGATGTGGACTCATTTATCTAATAATGATGGATAGTATTAGACATAATATGGCATCTATTCACCTTTATGAATAAAGGCACACTGAAATACATGACTTGGTATGTTAGATCAAACTTTTTCTCAAAATAAGCAAATGCTTGGCAATTCTAAGACTCCCAAATCAATGAATAATGAATAAGAAACACCTCATGTTGTTAAGTATGTTAGTATACGACTATTATATATTAATATGTATGATACTTTAGGAACAGATCTAGTACAATTATGTAAAGAATGTTTAAAAAAACTCCAAAACATCTTTATTCAGAATAGATCTCACTCGGTTTGGTGGAATTTAAGCCACTGTTAAAACTTGCCTCTGAGTAAATGTGTATCTTTTCAAGGCAATTAAATGCACAGCATCTGATTATCACTGCAAAGATACTACTCCTGATATTTTAAGGTAAATATATGCACACTATGTCACATCAGATGGTGAGACTTAGGACATTCACGCCTCGGTTGACAAAAAGAGCAACTAGTTTCTTTCCCCCACCCTGACAACCCTCCTCTTTCAAAAACCTGTCAACTTCACTACACCAATTGGGCCTGATGAGCTATGAAGCAGGGCAGGGCAGGCATCTCTGAAAGAGCTCAAGAAAGATTTGAGGGAATAGCAGAATAGTGAAGAGTCAAAAGGAGAGGAACCAAAAGGAAATCCTGCACTGGCAATGCTATGCCAGAGGGACAAGTTAAATTATGAGCAAGGAATGCCAAAGTTGGCAGCATAAATCCAAGGTTTCTTCTGGAGTACGGAAAACCATGGAGGAAACCCACATTCTCGTTAGAGATGTTAAGGCTGCTGCATAGACACGGCGCACATTTGGAGTGGTAAGGCTGAAGTGGTACACATGATATAGTAATAGAGAAATGCAAAGTGTGTGTAGCATGTCTTCCCTCATTATGGAACCATTGCAACAAACCTCTCTCCATAGCTAGGATTAGAAGTAAGGAGACTGAGGCCAAAAGAGATCAGACTTCTTTCTTTGAGAAAAGTAAGGCATGGTCTTAGGCATTTCTTCTCTTTCTCTGCTGTTTTACAGTCCCTCCACCCACCCACCCTCAAGAGATTACTAAGGAATAGCAGACAAAGTCTAGGATGAAAGAATAAAATGATCCAAAGCCTTTTTTCAACTAGACAAGGAGGGAAAAAAAGCAACCACTCAAAATGTAAGAGGGATTAAAGCAAAGCTTTAAACTCTTCTCTGAAATGGAAGGAGAAACTTCTGCATTTTCAGGTGCAGAAAGAAACAAAGTGCTGAAAGAGCAGGGCTGTCTGTATACAAGCCTTTTATGTTCTACTCTCATTTGAAAATGAAAGGAGAAAGTGACTGAGGGGAAAAGATAGTGGCATTTTTTACATCTGCTTTCTGTTTAACCCTACTTAACCATAGTTTGGTGGCAGCTTTCTCCCACCCTGTCCCCTTGATGTGTAGGAGTTGCACTCCCCAGAAACAGCGGAGGAGGGTGTCAGATCACTTTTTTTAAAGGTCATTAAAAAAATAGAAATTCCTCTACGGAATTTTGCCTCTTCCTGCCCAGTCACCAGAGGAAACGAGCCTCAGAGGCGAGCATGTTAGCAAAAACATTGTCTTTTGCTTCAGTCAACATTTCCCAGAGGGTTAGTTGGGTTAGTCTTTTGTACAAGAGATAGCAAGGAGTCTTCAGGCACCTTAAAACCTACCCATTTCTTACTGTAACAAATATGATGATCTTTAAGATGATGCCAGGCTCTTGGCTGTCCTTAAATAAATAAACACCTCCCAGATGGAGTGAATGGAAAACCTCCAATACCCTCATCCCATTCCAACCACCCCAAAATCTTCAGGTTAGGGAATTTAGTTCCTACCTCCAAACGGCCAGTTCCCAGTTATTTTCAGGACCGAAACCACCAAAAACCCAGACAGAAACACATACCACGCTGGTAGAGCCAGTCTGACGATGCTGTTGTGATAATTTGGGAAGAGGGGAACAGACACAGCATTTTCACACTCTAGGAAAATTTTCCTCCCCCGGAAGGGGACTGGGGTACCTCGATACCTGACAAGAGCACAGAGAAATGCTGAGGTGCGCGGCTGAATGTGGCTTTGGAAAGGTGGCAGCCCACAAGATACCACGAGTGTAGGGCTTAGGAGGGGGGGAAGAGGCAGAGTGGGGCGGCGGGAAGGGAGAAGCGATTTCTGAAGATGAGAAGCGATGGAAAGCAGGCGGCGGATCCACAGGGCGAGTGGAGGGACAGCACGGGCGACAGAGACAGAAACAAGGGGAAGAGAGCGAGACCACACCACAGGGACGCCACACGGACACAACGGCTTACTGTGGGCTCTTGGGGTAGAAAGGCAGGGTGACATGGCTGAGGTCCTGGATGTCAAAAGCCGTGGGCTCAGCGGAAATGGCCTGCCTCTTGGTCCTCTGCTCGCCCTGCAAGGTGCCGGAGCTTTGTTGCTGCGCCTGTTGGGTGGCGGGCCGGATCACCGAGCGGTACTTGTCCAGCTCGTTCTGCAGCTTCTGAATCAGCTCGTCCTTCTGGTCCAGTTCCAGCTCCAGCTCGTCGATGAGCGCATCTCGCTGCCGGAGCTCCTCGATCTTTTCTTGCAAGGCATATTGTAAATCCCGCAGCGTCCCCATCCTCAACCTCCACCTCTTCCTCCTCCACCACCTCCTCCTCCTCCTCCCTGGGGCTCCTGCCTGCGCCCCCCGCTCCTCTCGTCGCAACTTTGCCCCCCGCCCCACCGAGTAGCCGCCGCCGCCGCCGCCGCCGCCTTCTGCCGCTTGTCCCACTTCAAGCCAACTTTGCCAATCGCTGCTCCGAGCGACCTGCTGCTGTTGCTACTGCTGCTGCTGCCGCCGCCGCCGCCGCCGCAGCCTCCGCCAGCAGATCCCGTTCGCCCTTCAACGCACGCCTCCAGCCTGGCTCGCAAAGAGTCCGCTGCCGCCGCTGCTTCGGTTCGCTTCGCTTCGGCAGATCTACGCGGAGTGAAGGAGAAGCTCCACCATCCCTGGTGGCGGCGCCCCACCGGCGCCCAGCTTCACCGACGGCGGACTTGCGAACGGCGACCGCGAGCTGCCTGCCGCCTGCGTCAAGCTAGACTGGAGAGAGAGCGCGCGCGAGCGAGCCGAGGAGACGGCGGGCGGAGGGAAGCGAGGCAAGCGAGCGAGCGAGGGGCGTCTGCTGCATGCCGTAGCACAAGCACTTTCCCTCAGCCCCTTCTTCGGAGGACTACTAACCGCTCGTCTCCCTCCTGCTTCTCCGCCTCTCCCCTCACCCCATTAGCCAGCCTGCCAGCGGGAGGTGAGGGGGTGGGCTTTGTAGCGTTCCAAGCACTTCCCGCCCAAATGGCACGCCACGTTTGCAAGGGGGGGGGTTAGGTGTTTGGGGAGGGCGGCGGTGGGATAGGAGCCGCTTTCGAGCCATTGGTTTTGGCCGGGCGGAGAGTGTTCTTCTAGTCACGCGGGCAGAGGCGCGCTTCCCATTTCGGTCGCCCCAGTAGAGAAGAAAGACCG
>JANHFO010002414.1:270120-280273 GCA_032468095.1 Pareas carinatus | reverse complement strand
ATTAATATAAAAGGCACATATTTAATATAACAAAATTTAAAAAGCTTATTTAATTATAACAAAAATTAAAACAGAGATCGAGAGAAAGATAGAATGAGAGAGAAAGAGCAAGAGAGAATGAGAGAAAGAGGAAGAATGAGAGAAAGAGATATAGAATGAGAGACAGACAGAGAGTGAGAGAAAGAGAGAATGAGAGACAGACAGAGTGTGAGAGAAAGAGAGAGAAAGAATGAGAGACAAGACAAAGTGACAGAATGATACACAAACTCATACACACACACATGAAATGAGAGAAAGAGACAGAGGAAGAGAGAGAGAGAGACAGACAGACATACCGTTCTGGCTCCACTCCTTCCTCCTCACTTGTTCGCCAGTTCGGCCGAGTTCTGGGCGATTCTACTGCACGGGTCGATCTGTTGGCCTCCAGGCACCTGTGGACCAAATTACAGGCCTCCAGGTGCCCCGCGGGCCAAATTATAGGTCTCCGGGCGCCCCACAGGCCGATCTCCAGGTCTTGGGGCAACTCGCGGATCGATCTCTGGGCACTCGCGGGGCACCCGGAAGCCTATAATTTGGCACGCGAATGCCAAGAGATCGATCTGCGGGAAACCCAGAGGGCTGGAGATCAGCCTGCAGGCCATATAATAGGTTTCCGGGCACCCCTTAGGCCGATTTCCAGGCTTCTGGGCTTCCCGCGGATTGATCTCTGGGCATCCGCAGGGTGCTCAGAGGCCTGGAGATCGGCCCGCGGGTTGAATTATAGGCTTCTGGGCATCCCGCTGGCTGATCTATGGGCCTACGGACACAGCACTGGTCGATCTATGGGTGCCGTACTGGCCGAACTCGGGGCACTTTTGCTGGTCGAGCCAACCCCTTGTGTCCCACCTAGATCTTCTGGCGGCCCATCAGTGGGCCAGGGATCATAAGATACAAGCAATAAATTTATATCATAAGATATAAGGAAAGATAAGGAAATAGGTAATAGGCAGAAGAGAAGGATAATAGTAATACAGTCCTACTATGCAGTTTGAAAATGTTGTTTAGCGAAGTGATGGCATGGGGGAGAAATTGTCCTTGTGTCTAGTTGTTTTGGTATGCAATGCCTGATAGCATCGTCTTGAGGGAAGACATTGAAACAGTTTATGTCCAGGATGTGACATAAACCTGTTCTTCTTTGTGGAAGCCCCTTAGATATTAAACTTGCCATCCCCAAATGTGAGACAGAAAATTATCTTTATGAGAAAAACCTGGAAATCTAAAGTCTTCTTCCTCAACTGACACTTGAAGCTACTTCACAAAACAAAAATAGAAGGAAGTGAGTTTCTTGAGTTTAACATCTTGAACACTGAAAAAAAATGAACATTTTATGAACATACATTTTACAAGTTTAATCATCTTAGGTATATTCCTAGGTATTCACAGCTGAAGACAAACCATCCAATCTATCTAAAGAAAATTCATTTTTATAGTTGAATAACTCCCAGAGCCATCCATTTAGATTTAGGCCAAATGATACTATACGTAAAAAGATTCAAGACTCATCAGTGAGGTATATTAATTTTGGTATGGAAGATTCAATTTTATCAATAAATACCAACATCTGTTCTCCAAAGAGAATTCTTATATAATTTTTACTTGCACATATTGAGATAATTAATTTTACTGTTCTGCCTAATTGCATCTACTCACTTTCCGAACCCAGATCAAACAATGGAAAAGTGAGAAAAACCAGACTGTAAATATCGCTCCAAGAAAAATGGAATTAAATCAGATCTCCCTTGGCAAAAAGTTTAAAAAATCAACAGTGTATTCACTGTTTATTCAACCTCTTAAAGAAAGTTACCTTAATTTGAGTAAATGGATTAAAGCAGCAGCTTCTTTAACTCCTGGTGAGCCCAAAACCTTTTTTAAAAAAAGGTTAGGGCTGACTTAATGTGTAGTAAAGGATTGTGCTGGCCAAATAACCACACTGCCAAAAATGTACTCCTTGACCCCGGGTAGACGCTCCCATGCTCTTCCAAGAGACAAAGAAGGGGTCTCTTCATCTCTATCATGACTATAGAAATTTAAACACACTATGCCTGCAAAATGCATACACCTTGCCACTTATGCTAGCCCATTTGGCCAAGGGGAAGGTTTTTACCAAGCTAGACTTGAGGGAACCCTACTACCGAGTAAGAATCAAAGAGGAAGATGGGTGGGAGACCGGCTTCAACTGCCCTCTTTGGTGTTTCCAATTTCAGGTGCTCCCCTTCAGCTTACAGGGGGTGCCAGCAGTGTTCATGCAACTAATAAATGCAGTTTCGCATGAGGGGTTTTAGTTTACATCGATGACATTCTGGTCTACACCAAAACAAAAGCGGAACACATAAAACTGGTGAGAGCTGACCTGGAAAAAACTGCAGGCGGCAGAATTGTATGCCAAACTGTCCAAAAGTGAGTTCCACCAAGACAAAATAGATTTCCTGAGATACCGTATTTCCCACCAGGGGATCGAGATAGACCCAGAGAAAGTTAGGGCAGTGATGGAATGGGAAACTCTACACATGAGGAAACAGTTTCAGAGTTTCCTGGGCTTTGCTAACCATTATTGGCAATTCATTCCCTCTTTCGCTGAAATCGCCCTACCAATTACTAACTTGCTGAAAATCAGGGGGGTGGATCTAAGCCAAAGCCCAGCCAAGCCCTGCAATGGAACATGAAATGCCAAGCAGCATTTAGGAAACATAAGTGATTGTTCGCTTCAGAACCAGTATTAAAAAACTCAGATCCACTGAGTTTATAAATCAAGCTGTCACTAGTGGCATTGCAGTGGGAGATGTATTATTGCAGAAAAATCCCCGGGGAGATCTTCAGTCAGGTGCCTACACTTCCAAAAAGCTAACTGACATAGAGAGGAAGTGGGTGGCTTGAGAAAAGCAGGCTTCTGAGGTGAGGTGGGCACTACTCACCTGGTGGCATTTCCTTGAGGATTTGAAAATCCCTTTTGAAGTCTGGACCGATCATAAAAACTTGGAAGTATTAAAAAACCCACAGAAACTGTCCCCTAAACAAGTATGATGGGCTCAAAAACACAGAGGCAGATTACAATACTTAGTAGCATGGAAACACTTTCCCGCATCACAAGGGGAGTGGATGGAAGCCAGGCACTTGCGAGCCACACATCTCTTACAGACCTTTCATCACAACTACCCAAACAAACCTGATTTACCTAACCCTACATGCTAATTGTTCTTTTCTTTTGACTTTTAGGGTTAACTCCTTTTCAAGGGGATGGGGTTCAAATGTCAGCTGCAGTCTTCGCATGCTTTGAAGCTCTCCTAAGCTGCCATGAACTGGGAAGGTGGATTCTGGGTGGGGAAGCACGTTGGAGTTGCCAGGGACTGCAATGTGTATTGGGGAGGGGAGTGAAGATGTTGGTGCCATGGAAAATGGAGGGGGAGTTGAGACAATTGATGGAAAGAAGACATGAACTAGGAGCAAAGACACACTATCTTCAACACCTCAAGGACACAGAGCGCAGGATTGACCATTGCAACAGGGCTGTCTCGACCTGGTTCTCATAACATTGAATGGTCTCCTGATTGACTATGGAGGAGACACTGGGGTGGGTGTTGAGATTGCTTTCAATATGTATCTTCGCATGTGAATTCTTCAGGGCTTGCCTAACCATGCTGCACTCAATTTCTTAGTAAAAGAAGTTTGTGTGCTGCCTGCATCCTGTGAATAGGGCTTGAACCGGAGGTTGGAAATCCCTGCTGCTCTAAGTAGCATCTCTAAGCAAGTCTCACAAGGTCAGTCACACCAACACTCACACACACACACTAATTGCACACAGCATAAAAAAAGCAGACAAAATTAAAATATTCATTTGTACTCTGACTTTATTTTTACAAATAACTCAAGGCAGCAGAGGTATACAACAGAACTTCCTTCTCCTGTCCTAACTCCTCATCCTAAGTTAGATCACTTTAACGGGAAAAAATAATACTATCCTTTGTGAATGTGATTTCTATTGAAATATTTTGTGAGTATTCATTGATTTACATAAGCTTTGTTTACCCACCCATGGTTAAACTGCCTTATTCTTTCACATGTTCATCTATACACTATGCTATTTATTGAAGGAATTCACATTTGGTCTTTTGAAAGTATGATGTCTCTGGTTCTCTTAATGCTCTACAGAGGTTCGTATTTTAATCTACTCAGACTATATGATATTCTCTGAAAATATTTATGCATTTGATATTCATATTGTTTTGTTGTTAGAATGAACTTTTAACATATCTCTTTGCAGGCAACTATGAAAAAGGCATTCTGAAAATCTAAGTTATCCATTTAAAGCATGATGCTAAGAAACAGTAAAAACACTTGTAATAATAACATAGGAAATAGGAAATCAAGAATTTAACCCATATGGTGCCCTACAGTTATTTCTGCAATATTTCAACTTTTGTATTCCTTGACTAGCAGGACCAACCTTTTTAACAGTTTTCAGTGCACTTAGTGTGCAGTTCCAAATTAATGAGATAGATGATGGAAGAGAGAGAGAGAGAGAGAGAATATGCTTAGTGATAAGCCTAAGTCTACAATTGTTTTTGGCTATAGCATTGGGGAAATTCATAATAGTTTTAATGTTATAATTGCCGTTGCTTTTTCTTCAACATCTCTGTAAGATGCTTACCACAAGCATGCTAGTTTCCTGCTTTAAATTATAGAAAGAATTGAAGAATTCTTAAATTATAGAAAGAATTGAAGAAAGAATTGAAGAAAGACGAAAAGAGAATAAGAGTGGAGAATAAGATTGAATTGTAGCAATTTTTCCAGTAGTAAACGGAATGTAATATTGCACCATTTGTTCATTCCTATCCAGTATGTATTTGCAGTGGGCACTAAAATTAATATCAGTATGTAGGCTCTCGTGTCTTCTTTAAATTCAGAAAAAATTGTTTAGGAGATGGCAGGCTATCAGCATAGAATTGTTCCTGTTAGTAGCTCTGCTACAAAGAAAAGTTAGATAACTACAGGCAGATGGCTGACAATTAATACGACTAGATGAAGGGAGGGAGACCAACTCCATGCTAAGGGAAGGGGGAAATCACCTGCTGCAATGATTAAAAATAATGATGTGCTACACTATAATTGGTAATAAGCTTAGCTTTTTATATCTCATTAGAGTAATAATGTATGAACAGCAAAGGGAAAAAAGAACAACAGCAGACATGTAATTCCAAAGCAAGAGATGATTGTATGAAAAAATAAAATTATACTCAGTTCTGCTTTTTTGACATTTTTTCTTCCATTACAGTGACAGTAGTTGTCATAATAACAAAAAGAATAATGTTGTTATCTTTTCATTGCTCCTCCAAATTGATTAATCTCAAAGGACTTTGTTGTATAAGAAGATACAGTTACTCCCTCCGTGTTGTGGCTAATTTTCCTGCAGCAAGGAATGCTAATTTTGGGAAGTCAGTGGGCACAATCCAAGTTTGAGATATTTCAAGGGCAATTTCACAAATACGGCTGGGCTAGTGGGTATGATCATTTATACAACATCCATGTATCAAATGGTCCACTGGTAAGATCCTCTAGCTCCTGGAATAATCTCTAGCCCTTCACATTTGTCCTTTTTTTTAGATACACTAAAAAGTAATCATTGGGTTGCACCTTTCCTGCCTCCTCATAGTCTAGGTGGGATCCATTAGCATTCATTGCTAGGAATAGTGGTTTTGCTTAAGGGTGATCCTTTGCTTTATCATAGCTTTCTCCACAAACTTTTTAAATTAAGAGAATCTTTTAAAACATTAAGATAGGGTACGCAGCATAGTGGATAACAAGACAAGTATTCATAGGTCAGTGATGGTGAATCTTTTAGATACCAAGTGCCCAAACAGCAACCCAAAAGCCACTTATGTATCGCAAAGTGCCAATACGGCAACATGCACCCCCTATGGTCATCGGCAATGCCCCTGTATCCACTGGAGACCTACCTACCTTTTAAGGTCAGCCCTTCCATGGCCCTCCCAGTGGCCTACTTTAGCTTCTGTGGCCTGCTGAGTGCTGTGCTCCCCTCCAGGTCTTCTCCTCTCTCACCTTCGGCACAGACTCCTTCCCGTATTTGAGCCGCCTGCCTTATCCCAGAAAGAAGTAGGAGGAAGCATTTGGACTGCTGGGCAGAGGGGTGGACAAAGTGGAGACTGGGAGGGGGAAGGGAGTCCTGCATCCCTCCGGCTTGCTACTAAAGAATATTTTCTTTACTTTGCAGGGTTGATGCCGTGCGTGTCAACAGAAAGGGTTCTGAGTGCCGCCTCTGGCACACGTGCCATAGGTTCGCCATCAGGGTCATAGGCAGATGGTTGTTTCTAGGCGCCAGAATGGAAATTCAAATATTTCAGCATGGATGGATTTGCATTGCAAGGCAGTAGAATAATACTATCAACCATGTTATAAAAGGATATGGAAACAGTCATCCCATGGCAGAATGTAGCATCAATAAAAGCAAACAAATAAAAGGAACTGGAGTGAATACGGGAGTTGGTAATTTATTTTTAATACATTTTTAAGATTATCTGCAAGGATGCACAATAAGCATCAGAGAGAACTATTCTAAGACAAAGCCACTTTATGATGGTTTAAAGTATAAAGTAAAATGTACACGAATATTAGCCGAAGCCAAGCAGTTTCAAATCCTACTAATTATGACAGAAATGTTAAACATCACTTAAACAGTTCCTCTTTTAAATTAATGTGATACACTGGCTGGTTTGTTTTTCAGTTCTTTAGCATGATTATGCCGCAAGTACAGATTCAAGAAGCCTAACAGAAATATATTAACTCTTGTATAAATCTTAGCCAAAATAGAAATTAATCTCTCTCTCAAGATTTGGCTTTTTTCCTAATAAGTCAGGGTCTAGGCCAAAGCATTTTACATTACTAGAAAGCAATCCATTTTTTTATCATCCATCTGCCTTAGTTGGCTACCCAGGATGCTTCACATACACCCAAGTTTTATTCACAATCACATCATCATTTCACGCTGCCAACTCATTTACTCTCTTAGCACAATAGTCTGGAGCTGATGCCTTTAAAATCTTTATTCATACTTGAGCTTTGTACTTTTATATCTCATTTCCTTCCTTGCAATTCTATTAAAATGAACAGATATTGACATACAAGCTGATGCTGAAACATCTCAGGACCTGTTAATCAGTCACTACGCTATTGAATGATAGAATATCACAGCATAAATCTGCACAGGCACACCAGCCCTGCAAAAGACAAATCTAGAGGATTAGGAATGTTGCAGTTTTCATTTCAAAATCATGGTGAATGACATGAATGTTAATGCAAAACCATGAGCCAGGAATATCACTACAATTTTCATGCAGATTGCAGGTTTCTTTTGCTATTAGAGATACCTTCTGACTTCCAAATAGAAGATAATTAAGTCAAACAGTGACACTTTTTTAGTCCAAAATTTTGAAATGATTTTAAGCAATTCAATCTTAACCAGAATATGTCACACAGCCAAATCTGAACAAAGTTAGATTTCTTTATTCATAGACGTAAACATAGCCTCTGAATCTATAGTCGGACAGCAAAATCCTATAGCAAGTTTTGTTCAGACTTTGAACAATAACTCAAGCCACCCTGAAAAAGAATTAATTTGGACTAAGCAGAAATTAGGAGCAGTGAAAATAACTAAACAGAGGAAGTAAAAATAGGAATGAAATTGGGAATAAAGTAAAACATAGGAATGAAATTAAATACAATTAGATACTGGAGAAATCTGTTCTTTAAACATATCAAACTTATTTTTCACAAGCCCCCAAATGTTTCATTCAAAGATTAAATCAGAATAAAGTAAAAGTTGTCATTTACTCTATGGATCGTCTTAATTTCCACTTGCTCTTTTCATTTATTTTCATTTTTTCCCCATGCTGTTGATTATGAGACCTTGGAAACAATAAGTTCATCGATGTATCCTGATAGTCATTCCTTTATCCAATATGTTCCTATTTTGACCTTTTCTTGGTTGCCCTGACATTGTTCTTTTTGTTCCATGTATTTAATTGTTATATTTATACTCCACCTTTCCTCCAGGAACTCAAGATACCCTAATGAAGTAATCCCACTTCCAATTTCTTTCCATCATAATAATACTACACATTGGTTGGCTGAAAGAGTATTACTGTCTAAAATTATCTAGATAGCTTCCATTGCTAAGGAGGGACTTTAACCTGGATCTTCCCATTGCTATTCCAATCTCTTAACCACATTAGTACTCATTGCATTAATTTGACGCATCTACCTGTTATATATATTTACCAAAATCAAATGCACCACAGAAATATACAAAAACGCACATACAAACAGACATAGAACTATGCAGTGCTAAACTGGAAGGAAAAAAATACATAGCTATTTTAAACAGTTGCAGGTTAGTATTATGTCTCCTCTCCCCCAATCTGAAGTTCCTTTTGGAAATGAAACCCAAAGCACAACACAGTGTGCACAAATACACAATCACATATGCAACATACAGTTACTGTATATTTTCCTCTATGAATGAAATGTATCATTTTGAAATTTCTATACACAACTCCCTTAAATTAAAACTATGTTATGTGGTATCCCAAATACTAATCTGTGGTGTAGCATAGAAGGTAATTTAATTCCTGGGAGTGATGTTCTCTACTAGCTGTTGAACTAAGCTTATTTGTTGTTTGGAGTCAGGCGGTGTCAAATCAACAATTTTCTGTTTTTCAATAAGTGGAGCCAGAGGTTGAAGGCACACTATAGGGTAAAAGTCAAGCACAGAAGCATCCTTATTGGCTTCCCTGGGATTTTATGCCATCATTCTCTTGTTTCAGTCCTTCTTCATCAACATTTGGATAATTGCTTTGCAGTTGTCTATAATTTAACCTTAGATCCCCTCGCCTCTGAGGATACCACTTCAGCCCAATTGCAATAGATACTTGACTTTGGACTTCTGCTTTCTTCCCCCCATCTTATGCTATCTTTCCTTATAGGCTGTATGCATGCTAGCTCACTTGCTTTTATGACTGGAAAGCTTTTTATTGTCCTATCATAATACTGAAACTGCCACAGCTTTTCCTTTGCTAAAATTCCAGCCTGTCAGCTGTGGGTTTCTGACAGTTGGCAACTAGATCCATTGATCTATCATACCTTATGCAGGACTCCAATCTAGTCCCTCTGAAAACATGTTCAAATACTCAAGGATGGCCAGTCACGAATCAGACAAAGCTTTCTTCTCTTTCTCCAATATTGTTTTGGACAATTGATTTTGACAACTGTTTCCAATTTTCCATTGCTCTGGAGATAGCGGGGAAAGCAGTTTTTATGTTCAAATTCCCACTATGTCCAGAAAAACATGAATCCTTATTAGGTAAATTGTAGCTTGTAGTTCAAGAATACAAAAGCCATGGTGGCATAGTGGTTACTATGCAACATTGCAGGTTAACTCTGCCCACTGTCAAGGGGTTCGATCCTGACCAGCTCAAGGTTGACTCAGTTTTCCATCCTTCTGATGTCAGTAAAATGGGGACCCAAATTCTTAGAGACTGTTGTATCCCAACAAGATCTGGCGCGAAATGGCCAGATCTCTCAATGTCACATAAGCACACCCGCCAGTCAACAATTGACCAACTGTCAAATGTTGCAGATTTACCCGGGTTCATAGTGCGCAAAAATAAGCAAAAATAAACAAGGGAGCTGTCTGCTGCTCCCACTGGGAGCTGTCAAAATTATAAAAGGAAGAGTGCGCTTTCCAAGCCACAGCTTCCGTTCACTTCTGCTCCTTGTGCTTGTTGCTAGTTCTTACTTTAATAAATACATCCTGGTTCATTAAAACCTCTTTGTCTCTGCTTCACCCATAAAGGGACAATATGCTGACTCTGTAAACTGCTTAGAGGTGGCTGAAAAGCATTATTAAGCGATATATAAGAGGAGCCAGGATGGTGCAGTGGTTAAAAGCAGCACTGTATGCTATTTCTGCTGACTGCTGTCTGCCATTAGCCATCAGGTTCAGCAGTTCGATTCTCACTGGTTCAAGATTGACTCAGCCTTCCATCCTTCCGAGGTCGGTAAAATGAGGATCCAGATTGTTGGGGGCAATATGCTGACTGTGTAA
>JANHFO010002414.1:176427-190201 GCA_032468095.1 Pareas carinatus | reverse complement strand
GGGAGAAGATGGAGGAGTAAGGGAAAGAGAAAGAAGGTAAGATGATGTAAAAAATAGTTAATTTGGCAGAAATTGGATGTTAAATCTCCTCACCCTTTGAATATATTCTTTTTGAAGAGGTTGAACTCTTTCTAAGAAACCTTGTATAACTGAAATTAATTCTCGATTATGTCATTATGCTGGTTTGCCATTTTTAAATTCTGCACTCTGTATTTGTGATATAACAACAATCCTACCTTTCTTGACATATTGTATGCTTGTGCTGTTAGTTATTTGTGATGTTTATTGTGATGTTTGAAAATAAAATAAAAACATTTAAAAAAACATATCTAGGAGGCCAAGCCAGATCTATTTTTAAAACTATTTCTATTGTCCCTGGCTGTTATAAAACACTGAAATAATGCATGCAGACATCTGACCTTGTGTTTCCCCATGATTTTCCTTGGTTGCTATACTTTTAATGTTGCTGATTTCTATTTGCATTAATCAAATGTGCAACATCACCCCCATTTTATCCCTTATCATCTGCAGGCTACCCTTTCATCTTATCCTTATCCTTTCATTTAACCTCATCATCTGCAGGCTAATTTTTCAAGTTCTTAAGTCCTCAAATCTACCATTGTTAGAATGTATGCACCTCAACATTCAGCATGGGTTTCCAAATCTCCTGTAATGTATTAAATTATTAAATTCAAATTTCACATTTCTCAATTGTTTCAAAAAGAATAAAAACAAATGGTACAAATTATACCATAACCACTTCCCCAAGATGTTTTCCAAAATGTAATCAGTTTTTCTCAATTGGAGAATTTAAATTGAATTATATTGTTACACAGTAGGAGAGAGATTCTCCCAATATGACATTCACCCATGGCAGCTGTCTACACAAAATACTAGAAAGATAATTGACAGAGCTATTTCATTTCAAAACACTTTCAAGTAGATAGCTGCTCAAAATGAAGATTTTTTTTAGCGATATGAAAGAACAAGAGGCACAATGAGTTGAACATATATCTGTAATTATAGCACAGAAGTAAATAAACCAAAAGCTGATGTACATCTGATCCTAATTAGATGGAAATGGTCCTATGAATTGTTCTTCAAAAGCAAATTTTGGATGAGTGAGAAAGTCTGTACTATGGTTAGCATTGAAAACCCATAAACTTTAAACCTTTCATTTTACTCCACATTTTGGTTTTTTACATATTTCACAAAAGTATCAAGTTGGAGAAGAGCTAAAAGCCATTTTCAACTCAGATCAAAGACAACTCATATCTCTTAAATAGACAAGCTTTTCCATTCCATACTGATTTTCAGCAAGGCGGAGCATGCTTGGAGACAAAATAAGTCTGATCTATAGGAAAAATTCCTTTCCACCCTATTGTAAGACTACTTGGGCGATCCAGAGGAAAGGAGAGGAAAAGAATCAGTAACCTTCTTCATGATTTAGAACGCCATAATAAAAAAGTCTCTAAAGATATGCAATTACACTAGGATTACTTTCATATATAGCAGTACGCTTTGTGCAGTCTTGTTTTACTTCAACAGCTTCTTCTGTTGTGATTACACTCTTTGAATTTTGTTTCTTGACATGACAATTGAACAGTGGGTCTTAGACTCACTCAGCCATACAACTGCAGATCCAATTTTTTCCTCATCCAAATTATAATGATGTCACAAGAGGTTGATTAATAGAAAGCGTAATTGAGATTTGGAATAAAGCTTAGAATCAATTATATTAGAACTGCATCAAGTAGCTGGTCCATATAAATCAATGCAGAAAGCTCTAATTACATTAGTATAATGACAGCATCTAGTCACACTTTTTAAAATCAGGACATAATTAAATGGATTAATGTTAAAGTGGGGAACATGGTGGAACTATTTTTTTTCCCAAACAGAGCATTATTAGCTTTTACAACTTCAGGAAGAATATTGAAATTAGATTTTTTTTTTCAAATAAACTCACAAGTATTACTTAAATATAAGACAACATATATGTATCATACCTACAGTACTAAAATAATTTGTATAGCTTGATTTTTTAAAATAGCCAATTAATATTCACATACTACAAGCAGCTTTTTAAAAAGTGCAGAACTAATGTCTGGAATACATTGGTGTATATGCAACCAATTAAAGACAGCTAGGTTCTGAAGCTAAATTCAGAACAAATAATCTGAACTTTATGGCGACAATTTTATAAACCATTCAACATAAGTAAACTCATAAGAACCAAATTACTCTTATGCATTCAACAGAGCACAAAAATCCAGCCTAAATGGACACATACTGCAAACATCTGCCTTGCAGGTGGCCTTCCAATTGCCCCAATAAATACACAAGTAGGCATCACATTTGCTTTGTTCAGGTTAAACAAAAGGCATTGTTATTGAAACTCTGAAATACTACCCATCATTCTTAATGCTCTGAAATGAGCTGCTTGCAACAGAGAACTTTTAAGACCAGTTAGCTTTCTTGATAATCATGCTGAAATCTAAGTCCAGCAGTACCACCTCAAAACCATATGCACTTATTTGTGGCCTTTCAGCCCTTACTAAAAGCCATAGTTCTCCTCACCAGTGGCATGCTGGCTAAAGACTTCTATGGATTGCAGTTCAGCAAGACTTCGATACTTTTATTTTTCCTATCCCTGAACTACTGAAGAACAATTAGGGGCATGCATTAAAAGAAGTGTTGTCTAAATTACAGCTTCCCATATGCATATTCTTGTGTACCACAAATTCTTATTGCCTATGCTTGATTGAAACCATATGCTACAATTAGCTACATACTACACAGTAGTTATGCTTGGACCACTTAGCTACATACTACAGTAGTTATGCTTGGATCATATTGCTTGCCTGCAACATTGCATCTCCCTTAGAGAAAAAGTTCTCAATAAATAAACATCAGGTCAATTGCCTGATCCTCATCTTTCCCAAATTGTCTAGCCATTTAAGCAAAATTGTCTAGCAAAGAATCAAGGATCTAATTTTTCAGAAACCAATATATTTTATAGGCTATTTGTTCTCTCTCTCTCATTCTTTCTCCACTCTTTACATCTTCATGCAGGACCCGAGCAACAAAACAAAACAAAACACCACCCACTGCAGGGGCTTATATAACATTTCCTCTGCATGCAGTCAATTAATTATGGGGCTCCTTCTTGCTTCTATGCTGATAACAGCCACTGAAGATAAATGTCATCGATTCTCCAAAATTAGGTTAAGCACATATCTCTGCCATCAGATCTATTTTCTTCTTTTAATTACAGAATTAGACAATTTAAAATTATAATGCAGGTTCGTAGTCCACATCTACACACATTCGGAATCAAATGGTAAAGTCATTCTTGGCTTCACAAATTGCTTAGCCAGTTTAGTAGCCTTCTACAGCTGTTCAGCCAGATTGTCACTAGATTATACAAGAGTTTGATGGTGGTGGGAAATATTCCCTCTTAGAACACAGTGATAGACAATCTATTCTTAACAATGTAAAAGTGAAGTCCATCTGCTGAGCCTTGCCCTTCCACTTTAAGTTCACCCTTCTTTAAATAGCTGGCTTTTCTGACATTTCCTATTCTATATTGATGTAATTGACACATTTTCCAGTTTAGAGGCATTCAAGAAATGCACAAAATTTCAAAGCACAGGAGCTTCACATAGTGGATCTGATTACATTTCAGAGTTCTCCTTTACTTCTTTTATTCAAGGAATATTTAATACATCCAAAATATATGGATGATTAGAGAACATGCTATCTTTTTTTTTAAGATAAGAAGGAGGCAGGGCAGAGAGGAAGGTTTAAACTGTTCCTTGCATTTTGGGCAATAGATCAATAATATCAAAATCTAGCATGTTTAACAATTTAGGAATTTATGTCAGCCATTCTGTTATGAGTGCTTTAGGTCAAATATCTCTTCCAAATGCTTCCATACTTCTATCAGCAATTGCTAAAACTTGCTATTAATAGTAGTTGCTCTATTTATTATTATTTCCATGTAGATTAGAAAGAGAATAAAAGAGCATGGAACAGAACAATGCTAATAGGTTAGCATAGACTATTATTTCTACATATTACCAGATTTATATGTTTATTCACATATTTGTTCTGCTTTAAATTTTTATGTTTCAAAACAACACTTCACAAATAGTGCTGAATGTTTTTCGAAGTACTTAAATCTAATTGTATTTTATCATAACACAGCATGGTGGATGATTCAGAAACTGCACCCTGCATCTGAATCCTAAATTCAGATCAGAATTAACCCATTTCCAGCAGTTAGTTCTCTTGCATGAGGAAAACATGCATACAATGAAAGCAAGGTTATTAATTCATGATAATCAACCATTTATTTCTGCATATCAGCTAAGTAATTTTGGCAAACGATCAGAACAGTTGCAAAGCCTATCATATTGCTGCTTTCTTTTTAACAAAGTTACTTCCGTGTAGCTGCCAAATCTACACACTTAAGACAACAAAGCTATATACTGTTCATATAGCTTAGAGACAGAAAAAGGGGACTAGTTGTTACTGTTATTGTAACTATTAAATCCCACCTGTCTTCTAAAAGTGAAGGTTGTGTATCCTATACATCCTGATATTTCTTCCCAAAACAACAGTCCTGTTGGGCAGCATCAGCTAAGAGAATACAAAGTTTTGTGGTCAAGGATCTAGAACCTGACTCTTCCTAGTCTTTTTTCTCCAACTCCTTAACCCCTGTACAATATAATTCAGATTATAATATCTCACTGTTCTATTAACAATATTGATAGTGATAGGCAACGTAACAGTTAAAATGAAAAAGGGGCAACTAACATTACTTCTAAATGGAATAAAATATAGGAAAGGAACAACTAACAACCAAAATATAATACTAAACAGTAATAAAATATGAGCATGACGTAACAGAAAAATAAATTAACCGTAAGTCTAGATAAATATAAGGTGACAAAATAGGAATTTCTTACTGAAAAATGTCACATGAAAATGAATTCTAATGGATTTTATTTGGGAAGGTGTTCCAGAATTATGAAATGGCATACAATGGAATTAAGAGCAATATTCCAATGTGGATATTTAACTTCAAGGTCAGTCTTGCAATAAGCACCCTTCCAAGTGTCAAGTTACTGTGGCACATAATTATAACAACCAGCACTTTGAATCAGAAAATATGAAGGTAGTGAAGACATCATTGAACTAGTATCACATGCTCCCAACCTTGGTCTCTATATTTTAGACCAACTAAATTCCCATCTATAGTGAATTACTACATTAAAGGTTAGAAATAATTTTGACATTGATGACTGAAGTCAAATCTGAAGATAAGACTGTAGCTCACAAATAAATGAAATAATTATAAAACATCATTATTAGGAACACCATCACTTCAACAGAGAACCAGTAGTTAACAAGACTTCATTGCATTTGTTTCCTCCAAGGAATATAATTCCATTTAGAATAGCTAGATTATTTTACCTATAATACTAGAATGTTTTGCCAGAATTTAATCTGTTAGGGATTCATCCATTTCTAGATCTTAAACACATTCCGTACATTGGGATATTTCATTTCTGCTACCAACCTAGGATTAGACAATGAAAAAATAGTGTCCTTTGCCTACTAGTAACATACCAGCCCAAAGAAAATTATTAGAAATTCCCACCATTAAAAGAGTAATATTATTGTGATTTCTTAAGTTCCATTTTCCACATATAAATGGAAGTATGAACTATTTCTGCATCTTCACTTTGAATGAATAGGTTAAAAAAGCTTACAATACATAAAATGTTTGGAATCAAATACTTTGGATCATAGTTTTGTGGCTAGATACCCACTTTGCTGACAGAAAGTCCCAAATTCAATCCCTGCCAAAGAAATCCACCATCAACAAGCTAAACGACTACAGACCAGTCGCACTGACATCAGTAATTATGAAAACCTTTGAAAAACTAGTGATGGTCCACCTGAAAACCATCACAAACCAAATACTAGACCCCTTACAATTTACCTACCTTGCAAACAGATCAACAGATGATGCTATTAATATGGCACTACACTACATACTCCAACATCCTGATTACTCAAAGACATATGCAAGAATCCTTTTTGTGGACTTCAGTTCTGCATTCAATACTATTATTCCAGATTTTCTTATAAACAAACTGACTCAGTTAAAGGTACTTGACCACACATGCAAATGAATCATTAGCTTCCTAACAAGCAGGAAGCAGCAGGTAAAGCTAGGAAAAATAACATCAAATACCTGTAAAATCAAGGATGTGTGCTCCCTCCACCTCTCTTCTTATACATCAATGACTGTACTTTGAAAGGCCCCTCTGTCAAAATACTAAAATTTGCAAATGATACAACAGTGATTGGCCTCATTCAAGACAACAACAAATCTGTCTACAGACAAGAAATTGAACAACTAGCCTTGTGCTGCGAAAACCTAAAACTGAATTCACTCAAAACAGTGAAAATGTTAGTTGATTTTAGAAGAAACCAGTCTATTCTACCTCCTCTCAAAATATCAAACAACACAGTAACGAAAATAGAGTCCTTCAAATTTCTGGGATCTACAATATCTCTAGATCTAAAATGGTCAGCCAACATCAAAGATGTCATTTAAAAAGCACAACAAAGAACGTTCTTTCTGAGACAACTCAAAAAGCTCAGACTACCCAAGGAACTGCTGATTCAGTTCTACAGAGGAATCATTGAGTTCGTAATCTGCACCTCAATAACTGTCTGGTTTGGCAATGCAACAATACAGGATAAACATAGACTTCAAAGAATAATTAGAACTGCAGAAAAATAATTGCTACAAAACTCCCCTCTATTGAAGATCTGTACACTGAACAATCCCAAAAAATAGCGGGGAAAATAATTATGGATCCCTCACACTCTGGACATAATCTGTTTGAACTTCTCCCCTATGGACGATGCTACAGAGCATTGCAAACCAAAACAACCAGACATAAGGACAGTTTCTTCCCTCATGTCATCAACCTACTAAATAGCTAATTCATAGGACAGTGTTAGTGCGAAGGGTGTCTTTTGTGACAAGATGAAATGGTTTTTGTCCACACTTTATAACAAGACACGATGAATGTTTACGTACTTTAAGACTATGAATGTATCTTATTCTTATATACTTAACGGATTATGTCCATATATGTCTATATATACAAATGATCATGATTATGCATATTTATATATACAAATGATTGTGATTACGCTTATATATTCAAACTGACTATGAATGTATCTTGATTGTATTCCTGTTGTGTATATATGTAGGTATTGAGCACTATCACTGAAGACAAATTCTTGTGTGTCCTGACACACATGGTGAAAATAAATTCTGATTCTGACATAGAATTTGCAATTCTGCTCTATAATATAAATTTAATTTGCAATTGGTGACTTTTTGTTTACAGATATTCATTTGCTTGGCATGCCTAATTTTTTTAAAATTAGACAATTATTTCTTTCATGAATAAAAAAATGTAACTTTTTCTTGGCATTTTCCTTGAAATCGTGAGTTTTCAGAATGTCTTCTTCAGAAAACTTACCACTCCTTCATTAGTAAATTTGCTACAATTCCAGTTCCAATCTCTCCTTGGGCTGAGTGTTTCATACATGAACCTCTCTTGCAAATTATTTGTGACAGCAATACTTACAAAGGGAGTTCTGATGGCAAGGGTCAAAAGCAAGGAGGGGAAAAGATAAAAAGCAAAAGTGATCAATGGGGCAAAGATTACAAGCCCTTGATAATTGTGCAATATATTTTTAATCGAATATCATGGCTGCTGACTGAGACTGCAGTCTGTGAGAGAAGCATTATCTGCATGTTATATCAGTATCGCCAGTATGAGTATCATATAACAAAACAGCTATTTACATTATCCCACTGCCCTACTTAATGGAATCAAAATAGCAGCAATAGCTCATAGGATCAGATTCACAATGTAGGAGGAACCCTAAGAAAAAAATGTAATGCCTCCCTCCCCACTTCCCAAAGAATGAAGTAAGCTAAAAGAAGAGTATGGTGGGCTGAGTCTCTCATTTAGCATGAAATTCCATCTTAACGTTGTTTGGGAACAAAATGCAAAACTGGGAAGGAAGGAAAACAGAGTAAAACAAAAAGAAGATGAAGCAGAAATATTGCCATTGGGTCATTTTTTCACAGGGACCATGTGTTCAACTGTATGTTAATATCTGAAGCATCTTTTCACATTCCAGCACATGGAACAACTTCCGTAATTTGTACTAATGGTTGCCTGTGGTTTATAACTGAAATTGAGAGGAGTGGAAGGTGTCATTTGAGATGGTTGATCCGTATTACCGTATTGACTGCTGTTACTAGAGTTTTGTTCTTATCAAAACTCTGACTGTCTTTAGGGTTGGAAGCATTCATAAACCTTGAACTCAGTGCTACCCACCTGAGCTGCAATCATCTCCACAATCATTAGATGACAGACAAGTGTTAAGAGTTTTAATATATTTGCTGCCATCTAGAAGTTATTTAGATTTAGGCAACCTGGATCTGGTAGACCTAAGTAATTATCAAGAGTATAAGCAAAGGCTTGCATCACAAATAACAAAACCTTCTCACTTCGTGGCAGTGGATAGAAGGTTAGCATACATATATTGAGGATCACAAGATATCTTATCAGGTCCATCCTTTAGGGAAAGGCAAAAATCTGACTAGCCATATCTTCATAGCCTGTGAGATAAATTTTCTATCTGTCTCTTTCCCTCTGTATTGAACTTCTACTCCAATGGCCTTGACCACTATGGCCACTGGCCCCTGCTGGCTAGGAAATATGGGAGTTAAAATCAAACACAATTGTAAGCCAGCAATTCCGGGGAAATTGTTCTTTGGGGTATCCTCAATGTTTTAGTGTAGTCCAAGTATATAAAAGCAGTCACTTGTCTATTTATTTTACTTAGCTTCTATGCCATTTCATTCATAACCAACTTTAACCAGATTATCCTCAGCTTTCAACTGTTGAGAAAGTAGCAAAAAATATCTCACATTTGTATTGAATTGACTATAGAACTATTTTATTGTCATCTTTGTCCTGAAGTATTTCTCTCAATGGAAACAATTCACTGTAACAATATTACCATGCATTTTACACTAAATTTATAATGAATTAATTTAGTATAAATTTTATTAATGTATTACTGCAGCTTAAATTAAAAATCAACAATAAACATATTTGTTCAAGATAATATGAATTCATTGAATTTAATATAATTTAATTCAGTGTTTTTTATAGTCCTATGGTCCCAGGAGGGTGAGGTCCCCCATTCATTCAGGAGCCCTCAAAATGAAAATAGTTGCCTGCCTACATAGAAAAGTAATACCATATTAAAATCCTACAAACCATGATAAGTAGTAGCAGCAGTAAAATCGTTAATTTTAATTTTGAATCCAATAAATATCAAATAATATAATCTATATAAAAAAATTCTTGGGGGGGGGGTCCTTTCTTATTTTTAAAAGTGTGAAAGAGTTCTGAGAGGGGAAAAAAATAATAAACGCAGAGGACCAAACTCTTAAGATTCCTGAAACAAGTCAATTATTACTGGAATGTGTTAATAAAATTCATTGCTAACTTCCGGAGCTTCAGCATATGCCTCTTGTGTTGGTTGGTTTGTTTCTTTCCAATTTATACATTGATCAGAAAACAGATCTCAAATAAAGTATATTGTAAGGTAACCTGTCCTAAAATGAAACAGGCATATAGTCAGAATTGTGAGGACAACAGACCTTGATAAACTATCTTTGTAATGCAGATAACAATTTCCTTTCTTAAACCTACGGAACTTTGTGCTTGATTTTTCCAGATTGGTAAAGTCTATGAGATGCGAATGATGATGGATTTCAGTGGAAATAACAGGGGGTATGCTTTTGTAACATTTTGCAACAAACAAGAGGCAAAGAATGCAATCAAGCAACTGAACAATTATGAAATTCGGTAAGCTGACTGTGTTTATTTTTATTTAGTGGATTGGTATTTTGCCTTCAAAGACAATAAAATTTAATGAATACTATAAAAACCACTGTCGGAAAATAAAACAACACAAAATAAAGCATCATCTGTCAAAAAACCGGACAGATGAAATGAGACACTATTTTGCTTTAAACAAGACTTCATAAGTCTGATACCATCTTACAACTTGCTGCTGAGAATGCAATACAAGACATTTAGAGAATTCTAGGCAGACTGTCCTAGATAAACAGCAGCTGGAGTTAGTATTCAGTTCATTGGTTAGGTATAAGTGGGATAAAGTAAGTTGGATTTAGAGAAGCTAGAGAGAAAGGAGGGAGAGATAGTAAGAGAGAAAAGAAAAGTAAGAAGGATAAAAGCCAGAGGAGGGAAATAAAGGAGAAAAGGATCTAAGATAACTGATTAAAGAAAAATAAATAATGAATTAGGATATATAGAAATTGTGGATTTAGCATGGAAGTTAAACTGAGAAGAATAGATAAGTGGATTATAAATGATATATCTATAAATTTATCAATACGGTATATGTTGAATGTAAATTTGCCGGACTAGGTTCCTTTCTCCTCTCTTATACCTTTTTTGATTTTGTTGGTGGTGTGTTGTAATATAACTATGTTGAATTTTTATTTTAATGTTTGTTTTTTGTGTTTGTCTGTGTTTATTATATTGAAAAATACAAAAAAATCTTTAAAACAATGTTTTAAAAAGAAAGAAATGCCCTTAATTTAACAAAGGAATAAAATAAGCTTTTGTGTAAAACTTTCTTTTGTCATTTATTCAGTGGTTATTTGTGTGAATAGGTTTTCATTGGGCTAGAACTAAAATACTCTGTTCTTCCACAAAAAGCCGCATTGTATTGTTAATGAAACATTTAGTAATGACTGATCATTTACCCGAAGGGTGCTTTTCCCAAAGGCAACTGAACTTCCTTGTGGTTTTTTTTCCTTTGTTTTTTCTTCTTCTTCAGTTCTAGAATTGAAGTTCAGTTCAGAATTTTAAAAGCTTCTTGATTGAGAAGCAAAACGTTTTCAAAGGAAAAAACAACCAAGAATGTCCAATTGACTTTTGGAAAAAGCACCTTTGGGATAACCACGACCTGGATGGTTGAGAATCCCCATAAATATTTACTGGTCATTTGGTTATTCATATTGTTCACATCTTTTGCATATCAACATAGACTCTAAATCATATTCCCAGCCAAGATTTCCAAGGAGTTTCACCCCCTTCACTGAATTCCTTTTTTCACACAGGGATGGTCGGTTACTCGGTGTTTGTGCCAGTGTGGACAACTGCCGCTTATTCGTAGGAGGAATTCCCAAAGCCAAGAAAAGAGAAGAAATCTTAGCTGAGATGCAGAAAGTGACGGAAGGTGTGATCGATGTCATTGTGTACCCCAGTGCAGCTGACAAAGCAAAAAACCGGGGTTTTGCTTTTGTGGAATATGGAAGCCATCGAGCGGCAGCTATGGCAAGACGAAAACTGCTCCCAGGTAAGACTCCAAAATGCCCCTAATATGTAGCCAGAGCAACCTCAAGCTGCAATTGGAAGGGCGGGCTCAAGGAAAAGCAGCAGATTGCTACTTACTGACTTTGTTAAAAGGTCTGTGGATCCAATATCAGTATTCACTTCTTTTTTAAAATAAGAAACCCAAGGATTGATCTCACGTTCAGTGCAGTAGCACATGATGTCATTCCTACTGCTTTTGTCAAGATTCATGCAAGAAACATGAGCCAGAGGTCGCCGAGTTGTCTCCCCCTCCTTTATCTTCCTTCTCAGTGTGCACAACTCTCTACACTGACCAAATTATTTTAGTGCCTGAGGTGAGAAAAAGTCCCTCCATCCCTCTTTTCAGTGTGGCTTAGCCGCCCTGCTACCTGTTTTGCATCTTTGACTGGATCTGAGGAACAGTGTAAAATCTGTATGACGAGCAGAGAAGTTGACGACATTAAGGACAGAACACACATTGTTAAAATGGTTAAGAAACTAGAAAGGTTGGGCTTACTCTACATCAGTTTCTCAATCTTTGCAACTTGAGGTTATGTGGACTTCAACTCCCATAATTCCTCAGCCAATCTGGGAGTTGAAGTCCACACATTTTCAGGTTGCCTAAGTTGAAAGATGTTGTTCTGTATAGTAAAACTGGGGCAAGCATTTGGAGGGTCAGGAGCTCCAAACAATCTTCTGATACTTTGGAGATCCCCAAGAGGATGTTCAGAAACCACCAGGTGGAAAAAGGATTAATTTTTCACTTTGTTTATGATATTGTTGTTGTTGGGATATGGGTAAGAATCAGACTTGGAGTCTCTTTGAGACTAATTGTTCCCACCCAATCCTTAAAACACCTAGCCCTGATAACAGCTTGAAATCATCTTGTCAAAATTATTCCCCATTTTCCCACTGAATTTTGGAATCTCGGTGAGGGTGGGGGGAGAAGCTGGATGCTAAATCTGATTCAAAGAAATCACACTTTCCTTTAATGTAAGAAATGAAGCTAATTATAATAACAACACACTCACAAAATCCACTTCTCAAGCTTCAGCAAGATGAAGAGTCACAGTAGCAAAATTGTTTCGAACAATATTACATGCAGTTCTTGACAGATGACCACAACTGAGCTCAAAATTTTCATCACTAAGGTCACTGCAAACATTATAAATGCATGCCAGTTGCCAAGTGACCAAATTTTGATCACATGACCACAAGGTTGCTGCAACTTTGAATGGTCACTGAAGTAAAGGTTATAAGGTGAGGACTAACTGTATAGACTCTAGGAAGATTCATACTGATAGTTAAAGTATATACTATAGGAAATATTTTAAAAAATTCTAATCTGCTTTTTCCTTGTCCTTTTCAGTCAACAGTATCTTTTACAGTAGCATAAATTCAGTGCATTTCTTCAACAAAACCCTTTTTACCTCCTTCAATAAAAATGCCTTTACTTTTTGCATTTATTTTAATTCCAATTATTTTGCAGGGCGAATACAATTATGGGGACACCCAATTGCTGTAGATTGGGCAGAACCTGAAGTCGAGGTAGATGAAGATACAATGTCGTCGGTTAAAATCCTCTACGTGCGAAATCTTATGTTATCTACAACTGAAGAAACAATTGAAAAAGAATTCAACAACATTAAGCCAGGTAAAAAAAAATCCTAGCTTGGCCAATGTTTTAGTAAGCTAGAAAGTTTAATAAACTAATCCACCATTTATCTAGAAAAACACTAATTCCAACTGAAATATTTTTAATTTGTAT
Organism: Pareas carinatus; assembly: GCA_032468095.1. NCBI lineage: Eukaryota > Metazoa > Chordata > Lepidosauria > Squamata > Pareidae > Pareas > Pareas carinatus. The sequence continues at coordinate 176,920 of JANHFO010002414.1, read as the reverse complement.
GCTTGCCAAAAAAACTAAAAGTAAGAGAGAACTAATTTATTGTTCACAAACAATTTTTGTTGGAATAAATGTCCCCTTCAGTTGACCAGGCTGACAGAGCTTAATAGGTAGTCCAACACATCTGGATTAAGACAGGCTCAAAATGTAGCTAACTGTTTAAAATTGATTTAAAACACCACTAATGTTTGTTCAAATGAATATTAAAGCCAATGTTTAACATCAAAACCATACTTCAGTAACCAGCCACAATACTACATATGCGCATACTTCAGGCTTCCTTGGAAGTATGTCTTTCCTTTAGCATTTTTGTCCACTTGGAGTCCAAGTAGACAATTACTTAAACATGACCCAACAGTGAGCAGCAGCAGCTTAAAAAGTTGATACAATTCTAGGCTGCATTAATAGAGAGGTAAAATCCAGCTAATATCTCCCACAGGCCAGTACACTCCCACAGAGAGGGCCTCATCAGGGTGCCGTCGGCCAGACAATGTCG
>JANHFO010002414.1:112983-128882 GCA_032468095.1 Pareas carinatus | reverse complement strand
ATAAAGGCATCTGGCTGGAAACCATAGGACAGAGATTTTCAAGCTTTTTCAACTTGCGGACCCCCAAAACATGTCATTCCTACATGGTGGACCCCATTCCCAAAAATTCAGCTAATTAAAACTGAGCAGAGAATCAGCATCAAATTGTGTCAATTATATTACTTTTTCCACATTTTTCTTGGCCTGTCTGTGGGCCCTCTGGCAACTTGCCAGGGACCCCAAGGGGCCCCCGGACCACAGTTTGAAAACCTCTGCCATAGGAGACCGTGGATTCTAGTCTTGCCTTTCGTTAACAGGGTAGCCTTAAACCAGTCGCTTTCTTTCAATAGCAAATACAATCAAGCGAATTCCTGAACTATCCAATGGAGAAATGAACAAATCGAAAGCAAGTAACCTTGGTTTCAGACTAGCTTGCAAAATGAGTAAGAGAGAGGGTTGGGCTCTGCACGCTAACCGCAGTAGAACTGCGCAATAAACTGTGAGTCAATTCGATTGTAGAATCAGAAGAGATGCCAGAACATCTCTGCAAGGGGATTTCTTTTTTAAAAAATGTTCTAACATTTGTGGTTTGGACTGATTTGAAGTAGGCCATGTGATCAGTTATTGTAAGAACTACTTAAGATATGACTAATTGCAGACTTTAAGTAACTGGCACTGCACTTTTACATACTGCCAAAACTATATGATTCAGCCTAACTCTCAACAGAAGACTATTCTGCAAAATAGGGAAATGGCATTCTTGGGCTCTTATATTATGCCTACCTAACACATTTACCGTACTCTCCAAAAAGAAGTCCCAGTTCTTCTTATAGATCAGGGGTCTCCAACCTTGAGGACTTTATGACTTGTGGACTTCAACTCCCAGAATTCCTCAGCCAGCTTTGCTGAGTCGTAAAGTCCCCAAGGTTGGAGACTCCTGTTCTATATCTATGTACCCACAGAAGCCCTGGAAGATGATCTTCAACTGTCTTGTTCACCCTTGCCTCCTGGTTTTTCCTATTACATAGAAAGAGGCTCTTAAATAGGCTTGAGGAAGTTCAATTACCTTCAAAGTTACATTGATATACAAAATTTCACAAGTAACAGGGAGCAAATCAATATTTAATCAGTAAGTCCAGTTTGCAGAACATATTTTATCACCTGCATCATGTTGCCATGAGGTTTAATGTTACGACTAAATTTGATAGGATGATACTGGCATCAAAAGCTCACTTGCCAAATTACCTGTTACTCCAGATACTATTATCAAAGAAATAATAATGGGCTTTGTCATATGACACATATAACATTTACCTAAGATTTTTTTTCCCAATGAACAAAACCAGGTCTAATGACAAAACTCCAAGTTATGAAATAGACGAATTCACTGAACATGTTGTTTATTTAACAGCATAGCAGTTTCTACTTTTGGAACAATCTTTCCCCTTTCTTCCACAATTCTTTAACAGAAATGTACTTTGTGGGTGACTCATATGAGACCTTCAGTCATCAGCTGAATGATGGGTTAAAGCATGTGGCTTCCAACTTGCTAAAGATGCTGGAATGGGTCTTTCAACTTAATTCTTCTTCCCAGCTATCTTAGAATGACTTAGGCATGAGAACAACGTGATCTGTTAGCCAATACCCAGTGATCCAATTCTCAACTAATCTGAGAAGAGGGAATGGCCACAGGGGGCCTCAGGTTCTGCGACAGAGGTTTGTGCACAGTTGAATACCATGGCCTTATCCACAGCCTCAACTCTTGTTCAGCCCTTTACAGATAGTCCTCAACTTACAACCACAATTGACCCCCCCCACCACCATTTTTGTTACTAAGCATGACAGCTGCTAAGTGAATTTTGTCCTGTTTTACTATCTTTCTTGCCACAGTTAAGTGAATCGCTGCAATTGTTAACTTAGTAACATGGCTGTTAAGTGAATCTGGCTTCTCTACTGACTTTGGTTGTTAGAAGGTTGCAAAAGATGATCGCAGGACTGCCGGATACTGCAATCATCATAAATAGGAGTCAATTGCAAAGCTTCTGAATTTTGATCACATGACCACGGGGATGCTGCAAGCCACAAGTGCGAAAAATGGTTGTTAAGTCTCTCTTTTCTATGCTATTGTTACTTTGAACTGTCACTAAATGAACTGCTGTAAACTGAAGATCATTTGTACTTTAATCTTAATCTAAAAAACTAATCCTTCAAGTAAGAGATTAAACTATACAGGTGATATAGGAAGGAGGAATGCAGCCAGAAAAAAAGCATGTGCTGAAATGATCATTATATTGGACTGGACTTGAGCAAGCTAGACAAACATAATAAATTTTATAGGGGAAAGAAAAAACTCACTTGCTGATTGGCCATGGTATGATACCACCAGAAAAGTCTTGAAGTGATGTAGTAAGCCACCACCACATCCACAGTATAGTGATCATGAGCTAAGAGAATACAGAACATCCCAACTATGCTAAGAGCCCAGCAAATCCAATGATACCACCAGAATCGCCGAGGTGAATCTGAAAATAAAATTTAAAAAACACAAGACTCTAATTCCGTAATCCTTTAAGCATAAAACAGCTTAACGCACAGAAATTAGTTATTCTGAAAACAAGATGATTCCCAAGTTGAGCGATGTGATGCAAAAAGACAAGGAGGAAAATAACAGCAGTCTTAACATGCTTGAGGGGCTATCATAAGGAAGATGATGTGGACTAATTATCTGCAGCTCAAATGGGTAGAAGCTTTGCAGGGGGGGGATTCAAAATCAAATGAAGGAAAATTTGCTGATTGTGAGAGCTATTAAGCAGTGAAATACTTCCCATCAAGTCATACATTCTCCATCATGGGGGGTTATTTTTAAACAAAGATTGGAGAGCATAGTTAGGGCTAGTATGAGATTCCTACTATATGAATAGGATTGGACTAAAAGGCTCAGTTCAAGACAACTTCCAAGCCTATGATTCTATGATTTCCACAACCTGAAATAAGTTTAAATCCACTTTGATAAATGTCTAAAACTGTCACCATTCAAATGAGGCCTCAACAGAAGGTAGATATTTTTACGTCATTATATTATTATCTTGGCTTTTTTCACAATCCAAGTGGTGACCTATGTGTTGGATTACAAATTCTGTTTCCAAACCCACATACTTCCCCAATCAAGCTGACAGGACTGGGTGTATGATTAACTTTAGCTTACAGGTAACTTGTAAATTAGCACCATTTTGCATTTTATCCTAGAGGGGGGAAAATCATACATTTTTTTAAAAGTAAGTGAATATGTTTCAGTCTAGTTGACCAACAGGTAACCACATACTGCGAGAGGAAGGCATATCAGGGACTATGGCCTCTAGGGCCCTGCTGTGCTTAGTGCAGTCAAAGGGCAAAAAGAATGGATATTATTTTTTGTCTAATTTTTTTTCCCAAGAGTTGAACTTTCATAGCATTTCAAATTGAAGTTTGCAAAGTTTGGAACAGGATCAGGATCAAATCAAGTGGATGAAATGGACTTTCTAGGAGTAAAAGAAAGGATTAATCTCTCGTTCCTATTACATGTTGAGTACTATTAAAATCCTTCTTATGCGATTAATTACAATTGTAATTTTTTATGTAAAAATTGTAAGGATGAAGTGAATGTTTTCAGCATTAATGAGTCATTGATTATCAATAATATTTTATTATACCTAATAATATATATTTAATTTATTAGCACATTTCATTTTAAATGCAAGCATGGTATACATTGCAGAGTACTATCATGGCTAACATTTCAATACGTCAGCTAGATACAGCAATAACTGGAATGCTAATTTATGTAATTGAAATATAAATGCTCAATCTATAGCACAGCTTGATTTTTGTGGTTAAATTAATCTCATTTCTGCACGCTCTGCTATTGAATTAATTTCTCAGTGCAATATTCTCAAAAATGACTGGACAAAATCCAATTCATGTCTTCCTGTCAATAGAAAGCTTCAATCAGCAAAACAGGAATGGTAATTCCTCCTGATCTCGGAATTCTTCAGAATATACTCCACAGAACTGTTGCTTGGATGGAATACCAAGAAATAAATTTTGCTCTCCAATGTAAATATTGTGGGATGAACAAGTTGACAAGCACATGAATCATTATCATGTGATCTTGGGAATGTTGTGATGGCTGCCACTACAACGGACAGTTCTATGTCTCCCTTGTTCAGCACGATCGCAACTTTGAATGGTTGCTGAAAAGTGGTTGTTCAACAAGGATCACTTGCATAATAGTAAGAACTAAAATGTCTGTTACTCCAGTTGCTTCAACATTATTCTAATCTCATTTGCTTCAATTATAAGTTGGCTAACTCAGTATTTTTAGGTTTGAAAAAGTCCTATTCGGGATGGTTGGTAATTTCTGAAAATTAAGAAGTCCTATAGCTAACTCCTAGGGAACAAGTACTGTATGATTAAAATCTTTGTCCAATTAATGCAAACTATTACTAGCTGTCATAATAGCTGAAGAATAAGTGCAGCGTAGCAAATATAACATAGAGCAATTACAAAACATTGTTGCATCGATCTATGCTGTATATTTTTAGATCATTGAAAAGTCAATATCCTTAACAAATCTTCTGAGTTGATTTATTTTGGGAGAGTCATACCCTAAAAGATACTTCTTAAAAAAACATAAAGGTATAAAACAGGTGTCTCCAATCTCCGATCCATGGACCAGCTCTGGTTCACGGCATGTCAGCAACTGGGCTGCACAAAAAGCCAAGCCCCATTGGCGGGATGCAGGCAGCACACAAAACCAGGCCTCCTCTGGTCCGCGGAAAATCCTTTCTCCATGGAACCAGTCTCGGATGCCCAAAAGGTTGGGGAGCACTGGTATAAAGCTCTGATGGAAGGACAACACCTTTGCAGGATGATCTCAATTAATCAAATAATATCCATTGTTCTATCGATTAATGGAGATGCTTACACTCTTTGATAAATAAGTATGTCAGAGTTAACATCACCGTATGGCCGCTGTATAGGTAGTCACCACACATGTCATGTGCTCCTGTGATTGAGAGACCACCCCCGGCAAGCAGTTTCATGATCCTCCTCATGTGTGACTCCCAGTCGCCAAAAAGCTTCAGAAAGGAAAAAGGGATAAATCAATATGTTAGTTCAAATGTGCATAACTATAGAATGATGCAATGCAAGTAATTAAATTCCCAGGCCAATGAATGAATCAAAGCAACACAGGGAATAAATAGCAATAAAGAATTTTGCTCCAACATAAAGGCTAATGGATTATAGCATGTGCTTGAGTGAGATATGTTCACTATACAAATGCTTTTATGAAATGCGTTTGATAATCTTTTCCTGAACCACACATTTCTTCACAGGTTTCAAAATTATAACACAGATGCCCTTATGAAAATTGCACAGGGAACATTTCTTAACATAACCATAGACTTTCCAGGTTTTTTTTCCTAATTGTGATTGTTTTATCAAAACAGAAAGTAGTCATCTAAAATGACATTCATGGTTTAACATAAATAGGTTAGACTATCCGAGAAACAACTTGTTCAGCACAATCATTTTATTTCTTTCTATACTGTAATCAGTCACATGACAATAAGAAGCCTCTATCACTGTTTGCATGGGGAGGCCTGATCTATCTTCTTTGCAGAGGGATACTGATTAACAAGAAATGTTTGAAATGAGTATTATTGTTTTTGGATGAAAACAAACAGATTTTCCAAATATGACGACTCCACTCTCACAAAGGGCCAAGTTTAATAGGCTCATTCCTCATCTGTGCACTTTTTCTATATATTGGCATTGTATGATATTAAGAAAAATAGAGACTACAGTGATCCTGCAGGAAAATACTAGTTTAAACCCAAACAGGTTCTACATAGGTATCTAAATTTTCAAGGTTAAAATTTCACTAATTCACTTATCCTCTTTCTTTGAAAATTCTAAGTCATCCTAAAAAATTCTAAGTTGCCATTTAGCTGACATCTCAATGAGAAATGTGAATGAACTTGCTACATGTGTTTGCAATAGTTATAAAACAAGAGTTCCTAATATATTGCAGTATTTTCTGGGAAGTTAGCAAGAAAAGTGCAATGCATGGTAAGAATCCAATTACCATGTTTTTAAGAGAATGAACAAGAATATAAATCCTCAAACTCATAAATGACAACTTAAAACTGTTCGTTATAAATGTGGATTAAAGATAAGGAGAAACAGAATACATCTGGCATTTATCTGGCTTATAATACTGTAACATTACTGTCATCAAATTAATAAAAAAAAAACAACCTTATTCTATAACTACAAAGTCAGATAATTTACAGTAGCTCACTTCTACTTTAGAATGTCTGAAAATATTTCACAGCCGTTACAAAAAGTCCTCAAATAAAATTAAAACAATGAAGTATCCATCAAATATTAAGATATATTCTTTAAAATCTATTTTTCCATGAAAATGGTGGCTTCTAGAATTTCACAATGTCCATTGGCATCATGTTACTCAGGAAATAGTCACAGTTCTTTTAAGGATTATATTAGAATAACTAAGATCAAGCATAGGAATAACACTGTGATAATATCAGATCTCGTGCAGACATAGCTTGATTCACAGCTCTTCAGACACTTGACTTCTTGCACGGAGTAGTTAGATAACAGGAAAACCTTCAGGAATCAACCCTGGTATCCTTCTGGACTGGTTCTGAGGGTTAGGAGTATGGACACAGCTTTGCACTGGTTTTACTCCTTCCTCCATAACCAGTTCCAGTTGGTGCTGGTACGAGAGGTCTACTCCTTGGCCTTTTGGAATGGTTTAGGGCTCAGGACTCTCTTCTTTCCAATTTAACATCTACATCACACTGCAAGATGTCATTTGACAGCATGGGGTATGGTATCATCGATATGTAGATTATCATCAGTTACTGGATTCAGTTATCCATTTGCACCTCATGCTGAGCAGGAGATGCCATTCAAGTGCTTACCCAGAGCGTGGAGGCTATGAAAGACTCAATCATGGGGTGTACCAGCTTAGGCTTAACCTTGGCAAGAGAGACTAACTTTGGGCCACTGAATTCCTATCATCCTTGCCTCTTGAAGGGGTAGCATTCCCCAAGATAAGAACTGTGTACAATTTGGTGACCAGGGGTCCTTGGTGCTATCACTGATACTAGGTATCATTACCTAGTTGGGATAACGAAACATCTGCAAGAAAACCATCAAGCTCAGAGAGCAGCAATGATCCCTCATTTCATCAAATAAATTACAAATATTCTCCTTTATCCCCTTCCTGAACTGGAAGGTCTTGCTCGTCTTTACTCAAACTCTAGTAATCTTAGTTACTGTAATGTAGCAGCTGCTGAAGACCACACAGAAACTGCAACTGGTCCAGAATGCAGTAGCACCTGCAATTCTAGAGGCTTCCTCTTGCTCATGTGACACTACTAGTGTCAGCTGCACTATCAGATCTCTATCATACAGGGCAGGCACATTCCAGGTCTCTTCCCTTAAATGTTGCCAAATATTACACAATGTCTACGAAGCATCTTTTCCATGTTTGCCTAGACTCTTTGGAATTCAGAGGGTCCCATCCAATTAACCTTCTGGCAGGCTGTGAAAACCTCTTCTACCTTATCTAATTAAATTTTTGATCTAGACAGAAAACACCATTATTAAATGACCCTATCTAGCTCTGCATCTATGTATTGAAAGGATGTGCCCACCTATGCTGGGCTTCTCCTTTCTGTCAAGCAATTTTCTGGATGATAAATTGTGGAACAATGTTAAGGATGTTACCCTAAATTGATTACAGTTATTTCTATCAGACTATGTTCAAATATGGTAAATGGAGAGTTTGTCAATTCACATGCCATACTTCTCTGGCCTTCCTAGGGAATGAGAACAATTTTGACAGTCTTTCTTGCCTTTGAGGTTGGATGAGACATAGGTCTATTTCAGTGTGATAACCAAATTGATTGCTTTTAAACTAAAAGCCATGACAGAATGACAGAAATATTGAACTAAATTCCTGTCAGAACCTGTTCATCTGGTTGAGCAACAGAAAATTGAAGCAACACTGGCTATCTGTGAAAAAAAATTCAGCCAATTTCCCTAAGTAAGGAATTCATTAGCCACTCTGAGCCAGCTCTTCCAAATATCACAGAATGTCTAAGAAGATGAAAAAACGATGTTAGATAATGATAGCAAAACAAAAAAGTTTACCTTTGGAGAACAGTTGAAATGCATGCCAGGTACCGGGAGTGTCGTTACATACATTGTAATACACCGGTATAAGTACAATGTGCCAACTATACAAAGAAATCTTCTACCAATTATAGACCTGAAGGGGAGAGTAAAGGTAAAGAGAACTGTGTAGCATTTGAAGATGTAAAAAGAGTGTTCTCTATGCATTCAACAAGACACTTATTCCATGTAGGCTGAAAACTACTAAAAACAACTCCAATGAAATATACCAACTTCATAGAACTAGAAAAGATCCAAGAAGACTGTAGTGTTGGTAGCAATTCTGGCGAAAGGATAAGAAGATTCTTCAAACTATTTCTATATTAAATCTGGTTCTTAGGTTTCTTTTCTACATGATCAAAACCAGAATTATTGGAAATTTTCCAAAGAGCTGCAAACTACTGAACACAGTGTGGGCTGTAATCTGCAATAATATGGTGTAGAGGTGCTATATGCATATTCACGATGTTCTCCAGCCAAATGAATGTATTTATCCGCCATTCATGGGTTTTTAAGTTTTTATGGGTTTTTAAGTTCACTATGCAGATTTTCTCGTTTTTTCCATGCAAGTTAATGGTAGAACATTTACTTTTAGAACAGAAAGAGGCTGAAAAACAGTCTAAGTAATGCAAATTACATTAAGAAAAAATGGTTTTTTTCTAATCATTAATTTATTCTACCTTTAGTTCCCACCGTTTATAGACCTTTTGCCATTTTTTAAATTGCTTAAAACTAAATATGTACATGCCCAGTCTCTATTGTTTTGATCAATGAGTTCTAGCACCTCTTTCTAGTTCCTCTGGATTACTTAAAAGTTCAGATATTCTTAACTATTACAAGACATAGAAGACATTTTTATTATCAGTCTTAGAAGACAACATTTCAGTTTAAGAGAGGTATGGGAAATAAGTCCTACTGTGTTTCCCCGAAAATAAGACACTGTCTTATATCAATTTTTGCTCCCAAAGGAGTGCTAGGTTTTATTTTTGGAGGGTGCCTTACTTTGGGGGGAACACGGTAGATTGCTCATCCCACATAACACCCGTCCCCGGCGGCTCCTTACCTGATTGAGCAGGGTGCAGAGAAATCGGGTGGGCTGAAAACTGCAGCGCTCTGAATTCTCGCGCTTGCAGCCAACTGGGAAGCTCTTTGGAAGCACTTCGGGTAGCCGGCGCCTCCCAGCAGGCTGCAAGCGTGCGAATTCTATCACAACTTTCCTGAGAATGCTTTCAACAAAGGAAACAAAACTCTGATGTAACATTACGGAGGCTGTACTTTGCTTCTTTGAAGGGCCAAGTCCTAAACTTATGATGAAATCAAGAAGCATTCTTGGGTTTACATAATGATAATCTTCCCTCTCCTCCACTTTTTATGTCCCACCCCCACCCACATCACAGAAATGCCACACTACAAAGTTTCCCCATATCTCCTGAATTGCAAGAATCATAATGCTTCTATGGAGAACACGTTTCTCCATGAAGGAGAATATAATTGGATCTCCATTTTATTTTCTTCACACACTTGAAGGCATTACTGATGCCTTTCCTCTCTCGTCTTAGGGAGCCCAAGATTTGCAGAAATTACTTGCTAAATCTAACTTTCCCTAAACTGAGAATTGAATTCTTGAAAGCTAGATTCAGTATTTTTCCATCTGTACTTCTTCAAGACATATATAATAAAACAGTAAATAGTAAATTTTAATAGTAGTAGTAAAGTCCCTGTAGCTGAGCATATCTGCTCATGTGTTGATAAGGAAGCTGAAACCATCTTACAAATAATTGCACTGTAAATTTTACTGGGATATTAGGCAAATCTACAGTTTTCCCCTAACAGATAAATTCCCAGAGAGTCCAGATTTATTTTACATGAACCTTCTCCGTTGGGATCTAAACCATTCAATATGTGTGCAACAGCTAAATTTTGGGTTGCCACAATGAAAGTAAGACAAAACTGAGTAAAGATATAATCACCTTTGTTTTAAATCATTACTTTCCATTAATCTATCTTAACTAATAAACTGTTAGGGAATAGTTTTTATTTTCCACTTATCAATGCCTTTTATTCATATTACCTGGATAACAAATATATCAACATAGCAATAGTGAATGTTATAATACGTGATTTAGTTTGCTAATTGTTAGTATATCGTTGTATGTATTTGCTTCACCCTGTTTTTGTTCTTTTAAATTTTGATGGTTTATTGACTGAATAAATATTATTGCATTGTTCACATTGTACAGTGGAAATAATTATTTTGCGACATATCCTAATCAGTTATTGCTCTAATTTTCACTCATGAGACCCTTCATGTATACTTTAATACTTTTATGACCCACATTTACCATTAAGTAGAGTCCTTGACACAGAAAAATCACAATTTAAAGCAAGCATCTATAAAAATAAAATCAGGAGCAACCACCACCTGTTTACTTACTTGTATTTTAAAAGCAGCCACTGAACTAACCAAAGTCCTACAAGGATCAAGCCATTAATTTCACAGATAGAAAAGGCCCATTGAACCCGGTTAAAGTAATCAAAGAAAGCATCCGGAAGTGGGGGCTCCTCCTCCTTGGGAGGCACTCGTTCGTGGACAAGTGAGATTGTCACTGTGGTCATGAAGAAACAGCAGAGTGCATAAAGGAAAGCCAGAAACGTCTTCTCCCACTCCATAGGATACTGAGAACGTTCCAGCTCCGGCATGGGGATTTTTATCATTTCTTTCCTGTAGCCATTCGGCACCCCATTTGGTTTGGGGGATTTGCTGAAGCCATTTTCGGTGGTCAGGGCTTCTGTGCTGATGCTTAGGTGGCCATTGGCGTGCCCATTTTTGTGTGCCTCGATGTGGTGTTCTATTTTCAAAGTCTCTATCATGTCTAAGAGCTGCTGTCCGCTGTCAGAGGTTACTCGCGACAAAGGGGGTTTCTCAAAATCGGCCTTGGTTAAGTTGATCAAATCACGCCCAGATAGATGTTTCAGTGGTTCATAGTATTCGGGCACTGCATTCTCCAACAACCAATCTGCCACTTCCTTGCATGACCAGAGCTCAACTTCTTTCATCTCTTCAAAATGCTTGCATGTAGTCTTCTAAATTACTTTAGGGAGGACAATTGTCACTGTCACTATTTTTGCAGAAGAGAAAATCCCTCCTTGGTTTGTTCATCCTGCTTAAACCACAGCAGAAACCAGTTCCGCAGGCTGATGTAAAACAGCCTCAAATTGATTGAAAATGTGGTATCTTCCTTCTGCATCTGCAGTTGCCCTTTTCCTAGTAATTCAGAGAATGAAGAAAAAGATTAAGAGATAAATTACTTTCTACCCAAACATTCTCTATTTAGACAATTTGTACTGGAATGTAACCAACTGGTTTTTTTTGCTTCTCTCCTTTTTTTAAAAAATGCCCACACCATTAATCAATCAGTGTTAATCAAGGGCTTGATTCCAAGCCATCTGAATCAAGGCCAGTCCATGTATTTTACTACCTGATCTGATGGAAGAGATAATATCTTCATTTTAATGTTATGTGATAAAGCAATCAGATTTAATTTTTATCCTGATGATCCTTCATTGCATCGAACTGGTGGGTGAGATGAGGCAGCACATGGCAACTACAACCTCACCACTGCTCATACCCTGATCTGCTTAATATCTATCTCTGCTGGAGTATCCTGTCTGGAATAGCTACCTACCTCCCTGTTAGGATACTTAACTGCAATCTTTCCAAGTGATGCCGTTTGTGAAATGCAGTTAGTCCTAGACTTTCAACCATTCATTTAGTGACAATTCAAAGTTCCTCTGGCACTGAAAAAAAGTGATTTACAATTGGCCCTTGCAATATCCCCACAGCCCCGTGATCAACGTTTGGGTGTTTGGCAACTGACATATATTTACGATGGCTGCAGTTTCTCAGGGTCACATGATCATCATTTGTGACCTTCCCAGCTGACAATCAAGGTTGGGAGAAGCCTACTAATTCAACTAATAACCATGTGAGTCACGTAGCAGTGACTTAATGCAGCGATTCGCTTAACAACCATGGCATACTTAACAGCCCTCCTTGCTTAGCAACTGAAATTCTGTGCAATTGTGGTTGTAAGTTGAAGGCTACCTATACAAGACAGACAGCAGTGCATGGGAATCAGTTTTTAATTCCTAACACTATACAGCACAATGCATGGCACAGAACACACACGTATATAATTCTTTATATTTTGTTATAGCTCTCATCAGATAATATAAACCTGTAAAATTTATAATTAGCAACAATTCCATTCAGAATTATAAATACAAATAACTAAAATATTAGCATATCATTTGGTCATTTTCCCCACTGTTGTTCATATAGCAAGCTAGTCTATAACTTTTATTTTATTCAATTCAACAAACCTTTTGGTCCAGGAAAAAGGTCAATTATAGGAATGCAGTATTTATCAAGGACAATGATAGCAGGGACCTTAAAAACTGAACAAAATCTGATCAAAATATATTACAAATATTTTTTATTTTATTCTTTTTGAAATGTAGTGATTTTGCCGTCCCCAGAATCAAGCCCAATACCATTTTTTGCTCAGAGTTGAGTCAAATAATATCTATTCTAAATATAAAATGCAACGCTAAAATTTCATGCACAGAGAAATTTAAAGATTTAATTATCTGTAATAATTACGGTACATGCAAAATTATACAGTACATGCAAAATTATACGGTTCATGCAAAATTCAAAAGAATGAATTGGAATTGGAAATTCAAATGGAGATTTCATAGCATTTGTCAGTTTACAAAGCAAAAAATCACCTTGTTTATGGGAATGTTTAATGAAACATCATTCAGCTATGGCCAATTCTCTTAAAATGATTAAACTAATTTCACAAAAAATTGATCTACACAAAACAAAGAGAAAACCTGCGGGTATTCTGTGAATACTTACAGACCAACAAAGGAAAACATTTGTATCTCAGAGTTGAAATGGTATTTCCTTGGTGCTCTCTGAGCTTGGTTGTTTTCTTGCAGACATTTCATTGCCCAAACTAGATATAATATCAGTGCTAGTAAGGATGTTACCCAATTTGGAAAATGAAACATCTGCAAGAAAACAACCAAGTTCAGAGAGCACCAAGAATACCTACGTATTATTCAAGAAGACTAATCCAGATAGAACGTTGTTCACCAGAGTAATCACTGTTTATGCCTCCCTGTCCTCTTTTTTGAATTCCAGTAATTTCCTAAAGTATTCCAGTCAGCAGGTGTAGAAAAGAGGAAACACTTTAAACCACTGAATCTTCTACCCTGTGGCAACCCTTACTTATAACTGCTACAGGTGCAAGAATACTAAGGAAGTTACCAGAATGTGCTAGCATGTGCAATCTTGCGCTAGGTAGTCATACCTTACTTACAATGGGAATGATAGTCATCAAAACTACTCCTGTCACTGAATTCACAATTAATAATGACAATATGTCTATCATGATGTTTGAGTACATAAATTTGTTTGAATTTCCAACCAAATTGGATTTCTAATTAAATACAAGCAAGGAGCTCAAACTCAGAGATAGTGATGAAAGTTTTTTGTTGCTGCTTTCTCCTTTTCCCCTTCTAAACCATAAACACCACTGAGAATAATGTGTGATACCTTTGAACGCTATAAAGTATACCCTGTTTCCCCGAAAATAAGACAGTGTCTTATATTAATTTTTGCTCCCAAAGATGTGCTAGGTCTTATTTTCAGGGGATGTCCTATTTTTCCATGAAGAAGAATACGGTACACACAATGTGCCTGATTCCTGCCCCGCGTGTCTCACTGTCTAATTGTGAGTCAGCCAGACTCCGTCAGGGCAGAGCGAGCAGCAGGTGGCAGCTTGTCCTGGCGGTGGCGCGGGCTCTCTGGTTAAAAGAGATCTTGCACTTCCTGTCTGCTCCGGCTGCGCTGCGGCCAACAGTGAGCTGCGCGGTGGCGCCTGCCACTACAGTCCAGAGTCCAAAGTTACGGTAGCTTCGGGGCGGCTTATGTTTGGGGGAGGCCTTATTATCGGGGAGGTCTTATTTTTGGAGAGGTTTTATTTTCAGAGGAATACCTTATATTTCAGCAAGAGGCAATACTGTAAGTAGGACTTATTTTCAGGGGATGTCTTACTTTTGGGGAAACAGGGTATCTTCCTTAGACAGCATTCTTGCTGGTGATATTGAATTCAAGGTCTACGCGGATTTAAACCACTGTATGTTGGCACTATTAAATTTCCGTCGCCTTGTTTCCTCGTGGAATTTGTGCTTCTCTCCTCTTCTGCTTTGACACATTTGCAATAATATTTTGGCTAGAAATTCAGAGGAGAAAAGTATCTGTTCACAGCTCATCACTTCAGGCCATGCGATTTGAAGTCTTCCGCTTATTTGCCTGGGGAAGAAGTGCTTCTGGGATGCTGTTAAACCCCTGTTTGCACTTCAGGAAGACATGTGTGAGTCAAAATGTAAAATCTTGTGATTTTTAAAAAAGATTACTCAAATATTTTGAAATAGGAAAGTATTGTAGATTAGAATAATTTCAACAGTGACCATTCTAATATGCAATAGAAATCTTGCTTGATTTCTAGTAGGCTTTTTAATTATTTATCTGCTGACATTCCAAAAAGTAAAGAAACCAACTGCATTTAGGTTAGGCTATCCAGAAAACTAAATGTTTTCTTTTTTTAAAATAATAATAATATTGATTTTATGGATTATTTTAATGATTGCAAGCCGTCTGGAGTCACTTCAGTCAAGTTGGATGGCATATAACTTGAATAAATAAATAATAAAAATATGAATATTTCTGAAAAATTGACAGGGTGCTGAGCCTGCTTCATTCTTTTCAGGCAGCAGACGATGACTGTGGTTGAAATGCCCAGAAAATTTGAAGGCATATGGAACCTTCTTTGGGATGATGGTATTTATTTATTCCAAAATATCCGAGACAGAATACAGACCACAAAGAATATGAGAGAAAAAAGGTGCTCTTGAATCAGAAAAAAGTGGAAAATACAAGTGGAAAAAACTCAAAGAATAGATGATTCACTGGGTAAGATAGTGGTTCTAAGATTCGTGTGCTTAGCTGAATACAATTAAGAGTCTTTTTAGCTAAGCTGGTGATGGCCTGTGTAGGAGGTATCTCAGGATCCGTGGTTTGAACTGGATCTTTTCAATAGCTAGAACACATCAGGTTAAAGAAAAATGATATTGAGTATGACAAGCATTATATCTTTTTCAAACAAATGCTGTTTATTAGGTTTTATGTTCAACTTTTCTACTATACAATAGGAGATTTTTTAAAAATAAAATATATTCATTAGGGAAGGACATCCTTTCAATAAACCCTTTGTTTTTTGAATAATAGGTTTGTCCTTGACCATTCATTTTACAAGGGTTGATATTAAAACTTTCCAGATTTGAATAGGTGGGATTAACCTATTTCAACTGTTAAAGCTGTTTTCTCAGTAGATTTTAATGAATTTTATTACATAATATTTTATGTAATCATCAGTATGTTTTCTGAAATTTGAGTTCAATATTGGTGTGCCTTTATGTTTTTTCAGGGTTTCATAGATATTGATGCAGAAGTTTTTCATCCTACACAAATATTATTTAATAGTAATCATCCTTTCACCTTGTTAGACCTTCCTTCCTTCCTTCCTTCCTTCCTTCCTTCC
>JANHFO010002414.1:29702-40089 GCA_032468095.1 Pareas carinatus | reverse complement strand
TGCAATGCTCTCTACATGGGGCTCCCCTTGGGGTGCATCCGGAGACTGCAGCTAGTCCAGAATGCAGCCGCGCGGGCAATTTATGGGGTGGGTGGGCGTGATTTAAGTTTTGAACATAACCTTATTGTCTTACACAAATGAATATTCAACTATTCTAGGTTTCACTGGAATTGATTCGGAGTATGACAAACCAGAAATGCCTGAACTTGTGCTGAAAACCAACATTTTTTCAGTGACTGAATGCATCCAGTTTATTGTGGAGCTCTTGCAAGAACAGGTATCATGTGCTGGTTTTTGGTAACGAACCCTAATCTATAAAAATAGTATTTTCAGTTTTTCCAAGTCTGTACTAACCAATCCATGCTTCATAAGGGGATCGTATCTCTTTTTATTCCTCTACTAGAGCATTGTTCCTTCCACTGCAATAAAAGATGTGCTTGAGCTGTTTGTACCTGAAAACAAAGTGGAACAAACTTGCGCTAAAGCTGATTCTTTGCCATCTATAAACATTACCAAGGTAAGAAATAGCAATAGCACTTAGACTTATATATCACTTCATAGTGCTCTACAGCCCTCTCTAAGTGGTTTACAGAGTCAGTATATTGCCCAAACAACCTGAGTCCTCATTTTACCGACCTCAGAAGGGGGGAAGGATGAGTCAACCATAAGCAAGTGAGAATTAGCTTGTAATACTGCATTTAACCACTACGCCACCATGGCTCTAAGGTACAGTGTGATTCTGGTATGGAAAAACCATCCACTTAACTAACTAAACAGCAAGAAAAACCTTGCCCTGTGTATTCTTAGATTTAAACAAACTGCTTTGCCATGTTTGTCACCTTCAAAATACTAAGGATGAGCAGAGTAAGGGAAATCTATGAGGGCAATTCGGAAAAAACCCTCCATTTGGTTATCCATGACAGACACTCATAGATACAAAACTTTTATTATACACATTAGAAAACTACAACATTACATTACTTTTTGACATAATCACCATTCAAATTGAGCCACTTGTCATAATGTCTTAAAAAGTTTAATATTCCTTCTGCAAAAAATTTTTCCATCTGGGAATGAAGCCAGAAGTTCTTGGGTGCGTCGGTTCGTGATGAATTGCAGCTTCACATTTGGTGGAATTTTCTATGGCAGTGTTCATTTTCAGTTGATCTAGTGGATGAGTCAACTGCAACACAACCTTCTCCTTCCACTCCTCACTGCCTACTGAACCACTGTGCATGATGCCATAGGATGGGCATCACTATCCCTGCCTATTTCTCACACATGTGCAAATGGAGGTTTTTTCCGGAATTACCCTTGTACTTTTTTATTGGCTTTTTCTAGTGAGAAGCAGATTTTTGCTTTAAATTTCTATTTTTTTTACCTTTTTTGTTTTAAAAATCCAGATAAAAAGGGGTGAATGATGTAAGGAAGGGCTAAGGGTTGATTCTGAGGTCAAAGCAATGTAATATAAATGTACCAGACATTTTTAGAAGAAAATAAATATACACGGTATTTTTTCCTTTGCACATCTTAAAAGTGAAAGGTATATTTGTGTGTGTGTGTTTAAGAGAAGTACACATATACACAGTATATTTAAGATAAAGATATTATTTGGTCCTGCTGGCTTTCAGGTCACTATGGATCTACTGGAAATAAAATGCCAAGGTTTTGGAGAATTCTTTTGTATCCTTTGTCAGATTTTTGACAGTTGCCTCAAACAATGAGAATGAATTCTTCTAAGAAAGATTCTCACTGTGTTACTGAGATTAAAAGGAGAAAAATATTTATTTGTTTGTTTTTATCCTGTCTTTATTATTTTTATAAATTACTGGAGGTGGTGAACATATATAATACTTCTTCCTCCTATTTTCCTTGCAACATCAACCCCGTGAGGTGAGTTGGACTGAGAGAAAGTGACTGTCCCTCAGGTTACTCAGGTAGCTTTCATGACTAAGGCAGAACTAGAACTCACAGTTTCCTGATTTCTAAACTAGCCCCTAATAAAGATTTCAGCAACCCAACTAGTAATGCCACAATATATTAGGACCAAGTCTTGAAATATTTTCCTGTGAATCAGGAATAACTTTAGACTTTCAATAACTTTTGATTTTATCTAAGTGATTCTAATTGGGAACACTTGGTAGCTAATGAGAAAATTATGTTCAAACTGTTGTATTGAATTGCTGAAAACAGGCACTCCTGACAGGGAGAGCAATTAGCCAGTAGAGCGTCTTGACTTCAGAAGTTATGGGTGCTCCCTCACTGAAAGTTTTCAAGAAAGGATTTCTCCAGAATGGTATAGGACAGTGATGGCTACCTTTTTAGGCACTGAGTGCCAAGATGAGTCGCAGCTAATGAGCCACAGCTCATGACATCATCGCCTGGCGCTGCTACTCTCTGAGCATGTGCAGGGCCCTGTGATGTCATTGCTCAGCGCTGCTCCTCTTTCTGAGCATGCTCAGCTCTGGGGCGATACTGGGGCGACTTGACTCGCATGCCAGCACAGAGGGTTCTACGTGCCTACTATGGCACCAATGCCATAGGTTTGTCATCACTGATATAGGATCTCCTGCCTGAGCAGGGTGTTGGACTAGAACAGAGGTCTCCAACCTTGGTCCCTTTAAGGCTTGTGGACTTCAACTCCCAGAATTCCTTAGCCAGCTATGCATAGCTGGCTGAGGAATTCTGGGAGTTGAAGTCCATAAGCCAAGGTTGGAGACCAAGGTGGGAGATCTCTGTACTAGAAGACCTCAAAGGTTCAACTCTATTATTCTGTTAGCTCCTTATTTTTATGTGCATATGTCACATGCTATACTGTCTTTATTTTCCAGTTGGATCTACAGTGGGTTCAAGTCCTAAGTGAAGGTTGGGCCACTCCACTGAAAGGGTTTATGCGGGAGAAAGAATATTTGCAAGCTATCCATTTTGGCACTTTGCTTGATGGTATGATATACTAATTCATCTGCATTGTCCTTAGATGTTCTTTTTGGGAAACTTATTTGATAGAACCAAATTCTCAACAAGGATATTCTTTGATGAGTGTGTAATGAAGGTAGTACCTTTTTCTTTTGAAGCCAGTAATCATAATAAACTAGAAAAATATGCTGATCGTAAACAGGCAAATCACCAGCCGAGATCAAGTCAAATCCTAGATCATGTGCATGCCCAAGACAATAAATCCTGGATTCACTCAGGTCCTAAAAGCCACAGTGCAATGCTATTGGCTGCAGGGATATCTAGATTCAAATTGCTCCTTTTTTATGAATTTCCTTGAATGATCTCAGACTACTTAGTGTGCATAATCAACAGAGTTGTCAGAAACTAATAAGGCAATAAAATTGTTTTAAAGAGAGCACTGAAAACACTTTGACATGCGAAATATTTTACTGAACAAGCACATTGCTGCAGCTTTGTTTTCCATTATCACGTTCCTCCTGTCTACCATAGGTAAAAATGGAATGATATGCAAATATAAGGACCACAGACCTCTTGTTTATACCACCTTTAATTCTGTGAAATGTGGCATGGACTCTTAAGTCAGAGCTTGACTACATCCTAGTTAGCTAGGATGTAGGTAAGACCCAGTTTTACTAAGCTGAGAGGATGTATGATGTTTTAACTTTACTTATCTTACAATGGTTCTTACGGAAATTAAATGGAAAATCTCAGAGACTTCATTCAAGTGTAGCTCTACATAGTCCATATACTCATCTTCATCAAAGACAGCTTCAGTTGGTCACATGCATGATCCAACATTAATATGTTGGCTACTTGCATCTATACGAGTTCATCTACCTGTGGATCCATCTTTCTAGGTTGGTCCTCATCATCATAGTAGAAAACCATGTTTAGAATTTAAGTGTCATCTTGATGTTTTGGAAGCTATTTCTGATTGAGAAGAAAAGCAATTAAAATATGTTTGTTAATTATCTTTATATTTTGCCAGGAGTGGGTAAAATTGATATATTCAAGCTGGGTATGTATTCAGTTGTTTTTGCAACGTTATGAAAATAATTTAAAAAGGTTAATTGACAGACTATGTATCTTGCTGAAATGAAATTTTGATATAGAAGTCCAGAATCATAATGAGTATATTCATGATTCAACCAGTTACACTGTTCTTTTCCAATATTTTAATTGGCTTGGAAAGGGCAACTCTTAATTAGTTTCATTCCTGATTGACGATCATGGCAAATTGCTTCTTAACTTTGATGGATCTGAGTATATGCTCAATTTTTATTATGTGTTCTCTTTAATCTTCTGCTTCTTGCTCTCTTCTTCAATAGATTGGGTACACACAACTTATCAACCACTGATCCAAAGCAATTTACCAGTCATAGTCTGAAGTTTATTATCTTGTGATCACCATCTTCCTTCTAGAATTTTATATCCTAACACAATGTTCCCCATTGCGATATTCTAGAGGAGCAGAAGTTTAGTTATTAAAAGAGATTCCTAGAGTGTTAGCAAGAATGGAAAGTCTCAAAAAGCTGCCATAGCTGACTCAGAAGATGTGCTAGGTTTGAGGGTTACACATTTGGAAGACTTTTTGTAAATTATATCTGAAAACAGTAAGATAACTTAGTGAATTATTAATTACAAATACTGTATATTAATCATCTTTTTAAACCTGGTTTTATGGGAAATGACTATATAACAGTCTTTGATAGAGCTTTGTAAATTTCTCTCCACAATTTGTTAAAAAAGCATTTGTAAGAGTGCATTTATAAGCATTTTTGCCATTGGAAAAGTTAAAGACAAGTGCATCTGGTTGAATCATAGTATAAACATAACAATTTCTGAAAAAATTCTGATTGTGCATGGATACAGTATGATCTGTAGATTTGGTAGATATGAAATTTAACCTAAGGACCAAAGAATCTCTGTAGTGGCTTGGATTCAAAGGTGTCCTTTTCATGAAGCACAAAGTCATTTCTGTTCATGGAATTTTCCCATGAGTCTTTAGAAAATAAACCATCATCTAGGACATTCTTCTATTTATGGTTCTTTGTTCTGGGTATAACTATTTTAATATCCCTTGCACATAGGCAGAGCAAACCCATTTCACAAATTATTCAAGCTGTATCTGAACTAAGTGGAAGCCCTCTACTAGAATGTAAAGACTTTCAGCAGCAAATGCTTGCCGCCCCAATTTACATTTCAAAGCTCACAACATAAAGAAATATGTTTTTTTTTCCTTTTGCACTGGCCTGTATAGAGCAATATTTTCACTCAGCAGGCACCATTGAATTGTCTATTGTAATAGTGTTGAGGCCTTCCCAGTTTGAAAAAGTGTCCCACGTAGAGTAAAGATCATGAGAGAAGACCAGAATGTCCCACCTCATCATGAAAGAAGACCAGAGTCTCACATCATCCTATGGAAATGGTCTTTTTAAAAAATTGAATTGGTGGATAGTGCTCTAGGGATGCCATCTAGTGGTTATCATAGAGGTCTGGTTTCACATCGCAAATTCCTGTTTGAAGTGGAGACCGAAAAGCTGCAAGGGAGAGTTTCAGTACAGCTAGTCCTCAACTTACAAACACAATTGAGCTCAAAATTTATGTTGCTAAGTGAGGCATCTGTTAAGTGAATTTTGCCTCATTTTATGACCTTTCTTGCCACAGTTGTTACATGAATCACTGCAGTTGTTCAGTTAGTAACTCGGTTGTTATCTGAATCTGACTTTCCTGTCGACTTTGCTTGTCGGAAGATTGCAAAAAGTGATCGATCACATGACCCCGGGGGCATTTTGATTGTGTGACCATGGGGACGCTACAGCAGTCATAAGAGTGAAAACAGTCATAAGTCACATTTTTCAGCACCATTGTAACTTTGAGCAGTCACTAAATGAAGTGTTGTAAGCTGAGGACTATATGTATTGCTTTCTTTGGGGTAAATACAGTATTTCAGAATATTATAATGAAAATAAGGAACAATTATTTTGCATACAGCTTTAGTCTTTAATGCTTGCTTTGTCATATGGAACCCTAAGCTTGGGGGAGACAGCATGTGAGGTCAAAGCAATTCACTTGCATACCTTTGGATCCAACCTATGCTCGGGATAATCAGAATTATTTCACAGAAATTTGCAACAGTGAAAATAATCATAACATCGATTAACTTTGAAATCAGACTCAATGGCTAAACACACTTCATTTCTAATTTGTTAATTGATTCTATTTCATGAACTAAGAACTTGAAATGCAATGTGTTATATTTGTAATTCAGAGGCCCTTTCCCCTTTCCCTCCCTTTAAATAGCATTCATGTAATGGCAAAGTTCTTGATTATAAGAGAAAGTGAAGCCGAACATATAATTTGGATTTCAAAAAAGTGTATTTCTACAGAACCAATTGTGGAAGCAACCTAGATATCATTTCAACAAAGCATTTGAAAAGGATATACTGTAATTAGCCAACTGGTTAATCATGGACTGGTTGACATAACAATTAAATCGATTAAAATGCCCTCATGGACTACTTTTGTGATGCAGAAGGTTCCCCTTTGCAATATGTGCTAATCAATTGTTTTTATTATTATTAAGGAATGGTCGATGAGCCAAAGGGGAAGATTGTCAAATTTGCAGATGACATAAAGTTAGGTGGCATAGCTAGAAGACAGAAATGACAAAATTATCTCCGGAGGTTAGAGCAGTAGGCAGAAATAACAGAATTAAATTTTACAAAGGCAAATGCAACGTCACACCTTTAGGAAACAAACAAAGTGCACCTGTATAAAATGAGGAGTATCTAGCTTAGTAAAAAATAGTATGAAAAAGAATTGGACCAAATGGTTGATTACAGAGGAAGATTAGTCAATAGTGTATTGAGGCTGCAAAAAAGATTTGTTTTATTTTGTTTTATTTCATTTCATTTCATTTCATTTTATTTCATTTTATTATTTATTTTTATTAAATTTTGAAATTTATTTGCTGCCCATCTCACATCCAACAACTCTGGCCAGCTTACAGCGTAAGTTCCAGCTCTAGTTTATTATTTATTAGTCATTGAGTATTGTGTCTAGTAAAATTATTTCAGGTCAGTTCAGTTCTGTTATTTTTTTTCTCAGCCTCCTATACTGTTCCAGCACATAGACTTTGAGCAGCTTACAAAAATCTCAATTTAGTATTAAGATTTTTTTTAAAATTAAATGAAAAATGGCAAGATTCCAATGGCAGCAGTCATTCATTCTTTTCCTCTGGGCAATTTAAAAAGGATTCATACAAATTGTGAAAGTTCAGAGAAGGGCAACAAAAAAATTGTGGGTGCTCCAATGGGAGGTTTTTAGGAAGAGGTTGGACAGGCATTTGTCTGAAATGTTATAGGGTTTTCCTGTCTGAGCAGGGGGTTGGAGTAGAAGTCCTTCAAGGTCCCTTCCAACTCTGGAAAGCTCTGTAAAGACAGATTGAAGCACATGGTGAAGCTTTACCTTAAGAAGTAAGTGAACTCCAAAGATAGAGATAATTGCTCTCTGTAACTACTTGAGAAAAAGTCAGCACCATTGTCTGTTCTCCTGGACCGCAGGAGTCAAAAAATGGTATTTAAGTTATGGGGAGGCAGACTCTAACTAAATGTTAGGAAGTGTCTAATCGTTAGAGCATTTGATGGTAGAATCAGTTACTCATTGAAATAGTGAGATTCCCTTCATTGGATGCATTCAGACAGAGGCTAGATAGGTCTCTGGTCGGAATGTTTTTATCTGGGTTCCAAGCAAGGAGTTGAAATGGATGACTTAAATTAGAGAAGAACATTTGAAGAACCAAACAAAAAGGATATAAGCAACTACTGATGTTCTGATGCAAACAGACAGGATAACCCACAAATGACAAGAAGTGATGTCAAGACACTATTGCACAACCTATTTGACAGCTGTTAGTAATTCATGTCTGATGAAGAGGAATATGTTGTAATCTGGAAGAAATGAATTTATGAAACTCTAAGCCTAAAAGAATTTTGTGTAATGTAGTAGTAAATGAGAAGCTTGGAAATGGTAAAGAAACTAGCAATGAACATTAGGACTCTGATATCAAAAATGAGCGTCATTGGAGCTCTAAGTAAGAACTGTGAAAATGTTTTTGCAATACTCTTTAGAACTGAGTAAGCATTCTTAAATACTTGTGATTTTGTCCATTTATATTATAGGCTATTCTAGTTTATAAATTGGAGTTTAGGACATTGATAAAAGCTGTGATTTCAAAAAAATTATTTTGAGAATTGACCTTTGCAGCCAACGAAAATTGAGGAAATGATTCAGATCGAAATTAGAAATTCTAGGACGTCTATTCAGGAAGAAGAGCAATTCCTAACATTAAAAATTAGCAGTTCAGAAGAAACATAAAATAGTACATAAAATTAACAGAGTGGTCAGCTATTAAAACCAAATCTAAATCTTAATTTGATCTTCAGTCTGAAATTCATAACTGCTGCGAGATTCCTAGCTTTACAAAGAATATCAAGTGGGTAATTTCCTTCAAGAGGTGTAAAAGTACCATATAAAAATTCAATTGTCTTCCTTGAAAGTATTTATTCATACTTATTGTTCCCTCGGTTCTTTAATTTGAGGACATGTTACCATTATTCGGTGTAGCTATATAGAGGGGGAGATTTTTTCTAGTTTGAAGTTTTGCTTTCAATATCCTACATACATCTTGATATCCTTAATTTCTCAGAGAATTGAGAAAACTGTTTGCTAGTAAACTGTAAGAATAGTGTGAGTAGCTTGTAATTGCTTTGTTAGAGAATAAGGGGATAACACTATAATCAAAACTTTAACTGTTGAGAGGGCCTACTGTTGACAATCTCCTTCTTGGGGTTTCAGATGAATCACAGCCAATTCCACCTCCATTTTTAAAGTGAACTGATTGAATTTACTTTGTTTTTCAAATAGATGGAGTTATTAACCTGAGCATACCGATCGTACTTCCCATCTCTACTGAAGACAAGAAATATCTGGAGGGCTGCAGCGCATTCACCCTGGAGTACAATGGGCAGAAGGTGGCAATCCTTAAGAATCCGGAATTTTTTGAACACAGGAAGGAAGAGCGTTGTGCTCGTGTTTGGGGAACCACCTGCGAAAAGCATCCACATGTAAAAGTAAGCACAAGTCAGTTCTGTTTTTGCCTCCAAAAACATGAATAAATTTATGGCCTCGTTCGGAGGCATCTGGGACTAGATCAACATGGCAGCCACAGTGATCTGATGGAAGGCCCGTCTCTTTTCACATGCAAGGGAGGACTTTGACTGGGCCATTACAGCACCCTATCTATTATGTATTGAGGGATTCGAAGGAGGCAGTGAAGAGGCTTGTCTCTTTAAACACAACACGGTTTATTTACAGCGCTACTAACTGACAGCACAGATCACAGAAGCGGTTAGGGACGCCACGCAACTCTCTTTTATACATGACAGACAGCAGCTGGCAACCAATTAGAAGGCATGGGGATTTTCCGGCATCTAATGCCCAGGCGAGTTTGTAACTTTGATCAACTGTCTATATGTATTGGGTGTTTGTGTAACTTTTGTGTATTGGCAGTTTGCACCAATTCCCCAATACACTATACCATCTGAAAGATTAAATCATAGCAACTGAACCAAAAATTGTTAATCTGAGACGTTTCATTGCTCGTCCAAGCAGCTTCATCAGTCAAAATAATTTTTTTTAAAAATTAAAATATTAGATAGGCAGAGAGAAACTCCTGAAGTTGGTATGGCAAGGGTTGGTACATTCCAATGACTCTGACTCTGCCTATCTAATTGTTTTATTTTGTCTGATAGGGTTGCTTGAATGAGCAACAAAATGTCTCAGATTAATGCATTTTGGTCCAGTTGCCATGATTTAACCTTTTAGATATTTTTGGACTGGGTGACCAAGAGTTCATTGACACAGCAGCAATCTTAACCTTTTGACAATACCTCTGACTATTGATGCCTTTAGTGCGCTGTGATACTTTTCACTACATTCTGTTGTTACTGAAAGTACTCAGTATGAATGAAAGTTAAGTCCGTACTGGGAAAAGTTTGGAACACCAATAATTCCTGGCACTCTCCCCTCATTTTTTTCCCTGCTTCTACATAGAATGTAACTATCCAACCTAACTAGCTTGCTCAGAGCTTCATCTATTTAAAGAATAAAATTTTTTAAAGATTCCAGCCGGTGGGGTCCAGAAAGAGAGCCAGTCTTTGCTATTTCCTCACTCTGTTGGCCTTCTGAAAGGAGTGAAGACATGGCTTTGCAGACTTGCTTGGGGATTGCAGAGGAACATGTGTTTAGAGTATTTATATGGTGAAGAACTGTACAGAATAATAGTATAAATAGAGAGCCAGGATGGTGCAGTGGTTAAAAGCAGCACTGCAGGCTATTTCTGCTGACTGCCATCTGCCATTAGCCA
>JANHFO010002414.1:10251-21022 GCA_032468095.1 Pareas carinatus | reverse complement strand
GTTCGGAGCTGGAATAAAGCCATGCTGCCGGAGATCGTTGTTTCTTCCATCTCCGGCCCCCTGTCGCCGTCGTCCCCGATCTGCTCATTGCCTCCAACCGGGCAGGATCCGACTTTTGGCGTCACTGCCATTGCCACCACCTCCGCTTTCTCTGTCCTCGCCGCCATGGTCAAAGGTAGCTGGTTTTGTGCCTAAGGAGTCACTAGAACTCATAGTCTCTCAGTTTTTAGTCTGATGCCTTAACTGCTACAACAAACTAGTTCTCAAAATGTATATAATACTTTAGAATATTATGATGATAGGCATTATAATATAACCCTATGAGGAGTCTCAACATAACTAGTGGAATAGATTATAGGATTACAAATCAAGAGTACTCTTAAAGATAGACATTGTGTAAAACCTAACATTTTACTGGAGCTGGCCTCTCCCTAGGCATGCAGTTCCCACACAAATGATTCATGTCTCATTCCACTGAAGTCAGAAATCAAGACATCAAAAGTTTACTTCTTTCTCTTTAAAATATTCTCAACTCTGACAAAGACTTATTTTTCATTTTTTTGTCTCCCCTATCTGTTTATGCCATTGTTTTGCTTGTATTCTTAAGATCAACACTGTTATGAGTTTTTATTTGGACGCTGGCCAGCGAGAATCTCAAGCTGGGTGGGATATTCATGTATTATAAGTACATATTTAACAAAAGGATTAAGAGATCCTTGGCCTCCAGTTTTCCCACCCTCAGGCACAAGGTACCTTTTATAAACCACAGCAACTGGAACATACATGTCTCTTCACAACATGAAGTTGGTTTGAGAATGTAAGGCAAATTTGTCATTTACTGAGTTGCGGGTTCCCTAGAGCTGGTCCAAAGGAAGGCAGGAATGGCTAAACCAGATTGAGGAAATCGCCACCTAACCCTATCGAGTGCAAGCCAAATTGGAGGTGTCGTTAGATCTCTACCTAACCCTCAGGATAACAACGAGGAGGAGGGGGGTCGAATTTCGGAAAGTTAGAAATTTAAAAGTTAAAAGTTAAAAAATTCGTTTTAAATTGGTTTTACCTTTGGTTTTTTAAAATAATATTCAGCCATTTACTAATTTATATTTTTTATTGAGTTGTTTTAATTGATGTTTGTATCTATGTGTTTTTATTGGTTGTACACCGCCCTGGGTCCCTTCGGGAGAAGGGCGGTATAAAAATGTAAATAATAAACAAACAAACAAAGTCCGTGGGGCAAACTCTTTGGGGCCAGGCTAGCCTGACTCGCTCGCCTTAACACTGGACGGAGAAAGCAAGCGCCTCGCTGCCACAGACCTCGGCCAGGGTTACAAGGAAATCTTTCCCTCTTCCTCCTCCTCAAGCGGAACCTTGCGATAGAGGCGCGGCGATCGAGGGGAGGGCATTGAGCGTAGGACCGCACCTGAGCGACGCCTGTCGGGAACCGCCGTTTCCTCCCCTATTCTCGAGGAATTTCGCGCGCTGCTCCCCCCCCTCCGGCGCACGCTTTTTACGTCCTTTTTACGATCCTTTCCGTCGCCCGGTGCGGAGGAGGAAGCGGCGTCCAAAGGTTTGGCGCGGAAGGTCACCTCGAGGCTTTCTTTCGCTTTCCATTCAGTTCGGTGCCCGGGCTTTTCTGCAGAAACCGGTGAAGCGTTTTGAGCGGCGGGTTGGAGAGAGGGAGAGGGTGCCCGGGCTTTCCTGCTTCGTGCCGCTATTCACAGCTCTTGGGAGCAGCCAGGAAGCCCCGAGAGCTTTGGGGAAAAGAAGGTGAACGCTCCATTCCCCCTCTCATTTTTGGGGTGGTGGTGGTGAAATAACGACTCTTCTTCCCCCGCTGTCTCACCATGTGCCCGGCTTGGCTCGGGTTTTATTAAATAGGGTTGTGCGGAGTCCCAGTTTTGTTGGTTAGCCAAAATACCCTCCTGATCAGTAACATGGTTTTTCCCGCCTACTCATAACTAGCTATCCGCAGGGATTGAATTAAAACTGTCCATAGCTTTTCTTCAAAGTCAAGGATTCACCGCGTTATCTTGCACCACACCTACAACCCAGAAACGAAGAGCCAGTCTTGACTCTGACTTTCCCAACCGGTCCATCTCTTCATGTTGATACTAGTTCCTACCCAGGTGTAGCATTCAGGTCTGTTTCTGGTGCTGCTTTTTAAATGGATGGCGTTTGCCATCATGAGTGAAGTTTAAAGCAATTCAGAGAAAGGAGAAGTAAGTAAAACTAATGTCTTTAGAAAATGGTTAGGTAGCTGGGTAGAATGGTTGCTTTCAGTAAATAGAGATATAGCTTGTTCTGATAGCATCACATGGTAATTTTTTAAGCAAGCACTTTAAGCTAATAAAGCATACTTCTACCTTTTGGAAGCCTCTAAGGTGAAAGTTGTGAAGCAATAAAGCACACTGAAAGAATAATTAGATGATATGTCATGACATATAAATGAGATTCTGTTTATGGTCTTTGTATGTCAGTTTCGGTTAACATGTTAAGAATCTCCCCCTTAGTAAACCCTCTATATCCCATATATAGATAACAGATAGACAGATAGTATATAAGGCTTTCCCACTCATAAATTATGGCACATCATACAAAATACTGGATAGAATGGATAGAAAGAAGACCCAATAGACATATAGCTGAAACTGCATACACTCTCACAATAAAACAGGTTCATCTTACCACTTAATCCTATATATCAAGGGTTGCATGCCAGCAACCGGTCTCCACAAACAAGCCAAGTCCCATTCATGGGATGCAGGCAGCATGCAAATCCACGCCCCCTCCAGTCTGTGGAAAGACTTTTCTCCATGGAACCTGTCCATGGTGCCCAAAAGGTTGGGAGCCAGTGCTATATATAACAAAAAAAGCAGCCAGGGTCTCAAAAGAAGCTTGTTCCAAAATTTGCAACTCGTTCATACAGCCTCAGCCCATTGCTGATATGCTATACACAGCAGAGGCTTTATAGTCTGCTCGTCATATTTGATAAGTTGTTTCCTTAAATGTAGTTTTGAAACTCTTGAGGGAGAAAAAGAAGTCAGGAAACTTACTAAAATTGTATGAAACAGCACATTTTAGAAAAAGTATCTTCTGATTGAAAATGCAACCTACTGGACTTTCTGCTCTGCTATTTTGCATTGACTATAGTTTGGCAGAAATAAAATCAAAATGTTTTACTAGTTTTGGGTTTGATTGAAACCTGTTCCATGCTGCTACTGGAATGATTTTATGATGCAAAGAGCGGAGGTTGGTGCGCATAACACACAGCTAGATATCCATTTGATATCTGTGTTAGTCTATCATACTCTAAGCTTAGTTTTCATTTTCTTAATTTTAGCATTTGTGTACCACTATGTTATAGAAATTCTAAGTGGTTCGCAATAGTAAGCATAAAGTGCAGTAAAAGTCAATGAATACAAACGAAAAAAAGTTGTTCCAATCTTTACCCTGCTCCAGAAACCTTGTAAAATTGCCCATGTCTTGCATTAGATCCGGCCAAACATGTTTTTCTCATGCATAATAATGAAGCCAAATATCTATCAACCTTTTCCTCTCGGCCAACTTGTCAAATCAGCCAATAAGCAAACTAATACCTTCCATGTTTCACCCTGTCCCCCTGTATTCTCTTCCCTGCTTCCCCTCAGGGCCAGTGAATTGGCCTGTGTGCCTATTCCTTAATGCAGCTGTTTTGACAATAAGGAATGGAGTTCCAGAGTGAAAAGCCCCACTGGCCTGTGTATTGCCCCAATCTTACCAGAGTCTTTTTTTTTCACTTCACATACCGTATCTTTTTAGTATTTTTTCTTTTTTTCCCTTCCCTCCTCACACCCTTATTTCATTATACATATTGATAAAACATCTGAATGCCATATATTGGCTTGGGCAGAAACCATTGAAAACCAGCTGTGCTGTGTACAAAACATTCTGTACATTCATAGTATGCTTAAACGAATCTAGTATTTTAAGTGAGTTTGTAAAGCTGAGTCTTACTGAGAGTTGCTAATAACAAAGGCATATATGATGCTTCCTCTGAATATTATTGTTTTCCAGTTAATATGTTCCATTTTTAAAAAATGCTTTCCCTTTTTGATTTGGTCATTGATGAACATTGAGCGATAACTAATTATTCCTTTATCTCTACAAGGAACGGAATCACACCCATCTTGTGTATGAAATCTCTTCTATGTGAAGTCTCACTCTTATATATGAAAAAAATCTCAACCATCTTGTGTATGAATTAGCAGCAGGTTGGTAATGTAGCAAGTATAGTAATATATACCATGTACCAAAAATTGCAATACTTCAAAGTTTCCTAATTTTGCACATTGACTTTCTTTCCTCCATTATTTGTATAGTGAAACGCGCATAATGGTACATGCCGAAACGTTTTCTCGTCCGCTAACTCGGAATGAAGTTGTTGGTTTAATTTTCCGCTTAACAATATTTGGTGCCGTGACATATTTTACAATTAAATGGATGGTAGATGCAATTGATCCAACAAGGAAGCAAAAAGTGGAAGCTCAAAAACAGGTACGAAATAAAATATTTTAAATATAAATGTTATATAAATAAGGAAGAGAAAGCTAACATTATTATTGAACTGCTGAGTCTAGAGTGGGAAAACAATTGATTAAGTCTGCATTTTGAACAAACCTATTCACTTATTTGCGCCTTTTGGCATCTAGTCATGCCGGCCTCATGACCACGGGGACGTCTTTGGACAGTGCTGGCTCTTCAGGTTTAAAACGGAGATGAGCACCACCCCTAGAGTTGGACATGACAAGCACGCATGTGCAGGGGAAACCTTTACCTTTTTATTCACTTATTTTCTTGCTAGTTTGCTAACCTTGCACAGTATTCTCATCTTACGACTCTGGTTAGTGTGTAACCAAATAAAAACCAATTTCACAAGGTATAAAAATAACCAAATAATCAATTAAAGATACAACAAATATATATACGTGCATAGAGGAAATTCAGTTCACAGATTTTTAAAAATGTGTGGCTAGTATACTCCCTGTGATATGTTACCATACTCCCTGTGATATTACCAATATTCAGTAGACACTTGCCAAACAAGTGAGTAATGCATGGAAAATTTGGGCACCCAAAAAATGCTTCTTAAAAATCTCAACCTCTCAGCCCAGAAAATAGATACAAATCCCATGCTTTTCTTTCTTTCAGAGAGGTCAGTTAAATTACTGAGTTGTTGCTCTGACTACATTAATCCTCAAGCTACTGCAACGGAGAGAGAATTAATTGTCATTCTTTAGCCCCTGAAACCTGTCCATTCATGAAATAGAGAAACGTTATTGAACTCAGTGGGATTGGCTTCTGAGTATGCCTGACTGAAACAATGCTTTAAAGCTAACACAATCTTTTGTTCATAATTCTGGTAGAGTTCTAAAATAATGAAATCAAGCTTTTTTTTTCAGCAGCATGTGTGATCTACATTGATATGGAAATTCAAAGACCTCCCTGTTCATTGAGATAAAATGTCTTGAAAGTCTATATCTCCCTCTACTAGCTTTTTTTTACTTATATGAAATTAATGGAGACTCAGTAGGGCTATTGTTTTACCAAGCCCACTTACATAATGTTGCCCTGGTGGAAATGTCCTTTGTGTTTTCTTCGCAGATCTTTATAGCTAGAGAATGATTTTGTCTTCCCCAGTAATGAATATATCATTCTGAAAGTTGTCTGCATATTTTGAAAGGGTTTCTAAGATTCTGTTTAAAAGGCATGCAAGATGTCACATTGTTGTGTCACTTAGCAATGACAGTCCCCATTAACACTGTAAAGCAAAAGGTTTACAGTGCTTGCTGGCTTCCCTATTGACTTTGTTTGTAAAAAGCCAGCAGGGAACATATGAAATTACAGTTATACGACTGCAGCTTGCTGCAGAATTCAGAACTTATAGAGCCAGTTGTAAGTGCCCCCCCTCATTCAGTACCGTCATACTTTTGAACAGTCACTGAACAAATGAATGGACACAATCTAAGGATTACCTATAATGTTTATAGTTTATGCTGCATGTTGCTATGCTCAAATGAAACATGGCTCTATTGTTGAAAATGTATTCATTGTTCTATTGTTGAAAATGTACTCAGACAAAGATTTAAATGCATTTCAGTAACCTTTGATTTTCCTGGAGACACTCTGCAGTATTGTTGCTAATAACAAGCTGCCTTTATTTTCAGCAAAGAGATAGTACATTCAAACAAATGAAAATGGAAAATTCTTGTTTCAAATTCCTAATTCACGATTAACAGAATATTTGCATTCTTAATAGCAATAGCATTCCCTTTCCTGACATTATCCAAAAAGATCAAATGACGTCATATTGCTGAACTCTAGCTTTTCTATAACAGGCAGAAAAGTTGATGAAGCAAATAGGTGTGAAAAACGTGAAGCTTTCTGAATATGAGATGAGCATCGCTGCACATCTTGTAGATCCTCTTAGTATGCACGTAAGTGTTATTTGTCTTTATTTATATGTAGAAATGTTATGTCTTGGGTCAAAATGTTCACATGGATGCACATGGATTCATAGAGGAACTATATTTTAATTTAATTTTGGGAGTAAATGGACATTGTGGGACAGACACTAGTGTCAGTTTTTTATTTCAAGTACAGGTAGTCCCGACTTACAGCAATCCATTTAGTGACCATTCAAAGTTACAGCAGCTCTGGATAAGTGACGAATGACCATTTTTCACACTTAGGAGTGTATCAACATCCCCCATGGTCACATGATTTACCTTCGGAGGCTTGACAGCTGGTTCATATTTATGAGAGCTGCGGTGTCCCTGGGAATCACGTGATCAGCTTTTGCGACCTTCTGACAAGCAATGGGGAAGCCAGATTCACTTCACAAACATGTTAATAATTTAACCACTGCAATGATTCACTTAACAACAGTGGCAAGAAAGGTTGTAAAATAGGGCAAAACTCACTTAACAAGTGTCTCACATGGCAACATAAACTTTGGGGTCAACTGCGGTCGTAAGTCGAGGAGTACCTGCATTTGAGAGCCAGTTTCATTTAGTGGTTTAGGGCGGAGGTCTCCAGCCTTGGTCCCTTTAATTCTGGGAACTGAAGTCCACAAGCCTTAAAGGGACCAGGGTTGGAGATCTCTGGTTTAGGGCATTGGGCTAGAAACTAGGAGACCATAAACTCTAGATCTACCTGAGAGACAAGGCCAGCTGGGGGACCTTGGACCAGTCCCTCTCTCATAGCCCTAGTTTTGTAAGGGCAGACCACTTCCCAAAATGCAGGAGCTTGTCCAAGTAATCATTAGGAAAGGGATGGAGTGTGTCTGTGATAAGACTAGTTATTGTGGGTGTTGAAGTCTAGGTTAGGGAAAGATGTCTTAGAATAAGAATTTAGCTCTGATAATCTTGAATTAAACTATCTCTAGTCTTAGCTAGCATGGCTAAAGTGAGACATGACTGGAGTCCATCTAGTGAATACCCGAAAGACTGCAGATAGATTAGAAGATAGCAGATAGCCTCTTCTAGATAGGAAAAATAAAATCACATTGCCTTCAGTATCTTCTCAGAAAACAAATGAACACTGAATCATAAATAGACTGGCTATTTTTTATTCATTTAGCCACTGCAGTGAGAATACATGTATATACTTGATCCTCAAAACCATATGGAAAAACAGATAGAAAAAAACTCCACAATTTTAAATGATTTGCCATGATCGTGTCACGTTTATTGCTTCATTCTCTAGTTAATCAAGCTCAGCTTTGTCAATGGGTTTTCAGGGTTAAGAAGGAATTCTTACATATTCCTATTCCCATTATTATTTGACAGAGTAGTTGTGGTCTTTTATGTCAGTGGAGTGACACTGAAGCACAAACATACCTAATGACAAAAGCTTGTTGCTTGGATTTCGGTCTCAAAACTCTTGGTGGACAAAACTTTCCTGAGTAAAATTAGGATGACATATAAATGTGACGCAACCATAGCGCTGTACAGACCACAGCTAGACATCGTGTCCATGAAGGAACAGTGAACAGCGCATTGCCACTCCAAAATTACACAGATAACAAGAAACTGGAGCCCCCAGAGAGATCATGTATGCTTAATATTAGCAGATCTATTATCTCCACCTTTCAAAGTAGTTGCCCGCATTGGGACTTCACATGGAGCTCTAACATAGCATCATAACTGCACGATAGGAGGAGGAAAAAAGTAGGCACCTCTTCTTTCACAATATGAAGAGATGCTAGTCAAGCCAATGATGGGGCTGGAATTTAATTTTAGAATAGCCCCCAACAAGAAAAGCAATCTCAACTGTAAATATATTATGAATTGTTTTGTAACTATTCAAGAACCATCTTGATTGTGCAAAGAACCAACATTCAGTAAGTGTTTATCTGAATGTCAGAAGAGTTAAAAGTATAATAATTACAAAGTACCATAATGGCATTAACATGGCTCCATTATAAAGTAAGGCAATCTGCTGAAACCATGGTTCTTAAAACAAGAAAGTAAGAAGACAACACTGGGAAGCTTCTGTTTTATTTAGTACAATTCTTTCAAAAACCTACTGCATCCATTCTACCTTACTTAGAAAACATCTCTCAACCCTTGAAGAAGTTTTGTAGGGGCAGCAAGGAAGGAGACAAGAAACTTCCTTTGAATTTTCTTAAGTCAGATGATCTTATAAACAAGCCACTATTTTTTTTAAAAAAAATACTAATATTTTCATCTGGAAATAAAATAATTTTATAAGGCAAACATTGAGTGGTTGAATATGCAAATTTATGACCTTGGAACTATGAAGATGCCAAATGACTGCTATTTTGGGTGTTATAGACTAACAAAGTTATTCTCTGGAAATCATAAATAAAATTGTTTCTTTGAAGTAAGTTACCATGAACTTTCAATGGGAATTCCCATCATCACAATCGGATTGTAACTATCAAGAATGGAAAGATAATTTCCATTCTTGACAATTAGTATCTCTGAAGACTACTCTTTAGTCTATAAATGCAGATAAATATTTTATTATAAAACTATATCTATAGCTATGTCTAGGAAGAGCTAATGGAGCTTAATGACCAAAGAGGGGGATAAAAATCTACATCTTACTACTATATAGCAATACACCTGGTGGAAGAAATACCTAAAGAATGGTTCAAGAAATTAAACAGATTGGTCAAATTTATTTTCTCTAAACAACTTGAGGGGAAATTAATTCAACATTTTCAGGTGCTTCTTACCTCCTATCTTCAAATTATGCCCACTAAATTAATACTTATTGTTGGAATGATGGAGTCAGAAGGCAAACAAGCTTGCGATTTATGTCATGTATGTCACAAAAGACATCAAAAGTATTGACCAAGATTTAAAAAGTCTTGAGCGATCTCTTGTGTAAAGACATAAGCTGAAATTTCCTGAGTTGTTACAATCTTTGCATCCTAACCATTGTCTTTAAAACAAACCTGGAATCAGCTAATTTTCCCTCTTGCAAATAAACCAAAGCACTTAAAGGAATAGAAAAAAAGATAAAAGCTGTTTTGCTCAGTGAGAGAGATGAAGTATGATTTATGCTGCTATAAACTTAAATGGGGCCATTCTGAGTTTACTAAAATTATGAAGTGAAATGATACAATTTAAAGTGAATATATTTGGTCACAGGAGTTAGCATCTAGCTTTGCTGTTGTGGCAAAAGATTATTTATTGCCATTCATAAATGTTTAGAACATGAGGTACAAAAGGGACTCATTATGTGACATTTATTTGCAGGCCATAGAAAACATTGGAAAGATAAGAGTTTTATGAAGTGGTCAGATAAAGTTATTAATTTTATACTTTGAGGTTTGGTTGAAATTAGGTAGAATAAAATTTGAGACATGAACAAAGAATTATTATCAGAATACAATAAAGAGCATTAAAATGAAAGGCATAATTGAAGAATTAAATCAAGTACTTTACCACAGTCTACCTAAGGAATTTGTCCTAGTATTTAATATTGCAAAAGAGATTTGTGTAAATAACTTTAAAAAGTCAACTTACTGATATCTCTGGTGTATTTATATATATGGTTGAAAATTAGAGCAGAAATGTCCAGAAGCATAGATATTTTTCAAGTATATTTCTTGTCAGATACATACCTCAGATATGTATACCGCTGATATATACAAGGGGATTGGATAGGACTGATGTAGCAATAAAAGGAAAATTTAAAGGAGGGATGACATCCAATCCCCATTGTGATTTAATGTCATCCATAATGGAAAAGCATTTGCTCATCACATATACAGACATTTATTCACTCAGTTCTTATTCTCAAATATTCTGAGTAGCCATTTAAATGGGACTAAAATTCTAAAATGGGCTAACTTGGTTGGATTTTTAAAAGAATTATTTCATTTGATAAAATCTGCTTTATGTAACAGTAACTGAATTGTTTTGGTTTTGGTTTTCCTTGACCACAAATTTTCCATTTTGAAATGGACACATAGAAAACAAGTAAACTATTTTTAAGTAAAATTGAAAGTCACTGTACTTGATGTTATACTTTTTTATTGTATTCACTTAGAGCTGTTAGAACAGAGGTCTCCAACCTTTGTCCCTTTAAGGCTTGTGGACTTCAACTCCTAGAATTCCACAAGCCTTAAAGGGACCAAGGTTGGAGATCTCTGTGTTAGAAGGTTTAGACTTGCAGAGGTCTCCAACCTTGGTCCCTTTAAGGCTATGCTGGCTGAGGAATTCTGGGAGTTGAAGTCCACAATCCACAAGGGACAAAG